>JBBPCX010028027.1:0-16317 GCA_037974365.1 Hydrocynus forskahlii | reverse complement strand
ACACACACACACACACACACACACACACACACACACACACACACACACACACACACACACACACCCACGCACGCATGCACACACACACACACACACACGAATAAATACACACACAGACTCTGGTGCTGCACTTGCTCCAAACTGTACAATAGGAATGCAGCCTTAGGAATGCATTTGGTGAGGGAAAATGTAAGCCCTTTTTAACTCAAATTAGTTTGTTTTCATTCTTTTAGACATAAGTGCAAGCTTTTATGCCAAGCTGCTGTATTAGTGATCAATTTGGGCATTTTATAATGTTGTAAAATTAAACAACATTATAGTATTATATGTTAGACAGAGTCTGTGACACGTTAAGTATGGATGCACCAATACCACTTTTTTACAAACCGATACGATTACGAGTAGTTTTATTTGTATACTTGCCGATACCGAGTACCGATACCGATACTTCTTAGAATGGTGTCAGTGCAAGTGCAAGTAATTTGGAGACCAATTTTATATTCTCTTCTACAGTTTATGACAAGCCTACCCTTAGCAAAAGTAGTATACCTGAAGTTCATTTTATTAAGCATGCTTGAGTATAAGTATAGCAAGTATACGGACCATGTACTTGTAGTGTACCTTAAAGTATACTAATTTAATACTTCTTCTGACTAAATTGGAACATTTTTAAGTTTACAACACTATACTTTATATACTTTCTTTATACTTATCAGTATAAGTCAAGTATACTTCACTATACTATTCTAAAGTATATAAAATATAGTACATAAAAAGTAAACTTCAAGTATATGTCACGGTGGTGTTTTGGTTTTTCTGTTTTCTGTGTTTCATGGGGTGGCCAGTAGGGGTCACCCCCGTGCCATGTATGTTGTTTTCCTTGTTTCCTGTCTTATAAGTTGATTATCAGTTTCACGTGTCGCCTGTTTTGTTCTGTTGTCTCATTGGTGTGTCTAGTTTCTGTTCTTGTATAAAGTCTGTCCTGGGTTTCTGTTCGGGTGTGCGGGCATTGTTTAAACCTTCCGATGTATAAACGTCTAAATGCCAGTAAATGTATAAAGGTAAAAGAAATAAAGTCACGGTGAAGGAACTTGCTGGTGCCATGGCTTTCTGGTCGCCCTGGAGCTACGGAGCTCCCTCGGTCTGGTCCTGGTGGGAGGAGGACGAGGAAGTCCCGGCGCCAGCGCTGTGACAGAATGCCCGCACCCGGCCGGCGCTGTGACAGTATACTGCCTCAGTTTTAGTATAAAATAAGTATACTCATAGTACACTTAAATAAACTACTTTTTGCTAAGGGTATAATAAGGTTAAATACAAAACGTATTAACAGAAGGCTATTCCAAGGCAAAAATAAACCGTTCATTATTTGAACATAGCTTTAAGTCCGCAGCATGCTTCAGTTAAACTCGCGCATTATGAACACAAAGCGCTCCGGATTCGCTTCCACTATTTATGCCCTCTAAGCTTGCCGTAGTTAGATGACGTGGTACGGTACAGCTCCAGAGCAGAAACAGAACTGAGTCCCCTTCAAATGAACTCACGCTGTGTCAGAAATCGCATACTTCCCTACTATATAGTATGCGAAAAACAGTACACCAGGCGAATAGTATGTACAAATTCATAGTATTCGAAAAACAGTAGGCGAGAAGTACCCGGATGACCTACTGCTTCTGGCCGAATTCTGTAGTAGGCATTTGATGGACATTTCACTATCCCATAAGGCAGTGGGAGAGGCGGCGTCATAGTCGAAAAAAGGCGGAAAACGGAGACACGGCCCTTTTCAAGTGTAAGTACCATAAGGAAAACGTTCATTGTGGTTAAATTACACTTGTCAGAAACTGCCCTCTGTAAAGGTAAAAAATAATGCCATTGCATTAAATATAAAAAAATTTCGCACTGTTGTGATGACACATGACACGTGACATCAACACAGCAGATGTAGTACGTCCGAATTCCATTCATACTACCCTCATTCATACTATATAGAACGTACTGTTTTAACAGTAGAGCAGTACGTTCAAATTCAAATGTAGTACCTACTCAAGTAGTATGCGATTTCGGACGCAGCGCCAGTGTGCACAGAAAAAGAACCGAGTCCCCTTCCAATAAACTAAGAACTGAGTCCCCTTCAAATGAACTCAGTGTGAACATACAAAGAATCCCCTTTCTGTCGGTCCACTTTTTGGACCACTTCAAGAGGACTGAGTTTGGTTCCTTTAAAGAGGACTATATGTGCGTTAAGTTTGGTTGCCGCGGTCCTGCACTAGCATTAGCAACTCTGTGTATTTAGCACTGTGCCGTGTTTTCAGATGTTTAATCAAATTGCTAGTGTTAAACTATGTACTTTCCTTTCCGCCCCTCGACACATTGCAGTACAGATCTTACAGTACGCTTGACTCCTGTTGTCATTTTGTATCTTAAAATCAATATTTTGATCGCTGATACTGCTTACTTGTCCTACTGAAAAAAATCAAATAGCTCGTTGATAGAATATCTGACGTTTCCAGCTCATTGTCTCCCCCTAGACATTGAAGTCAGACAGGACAACAAATCACATCCGCCCAGAGTGATCAGTTGATTTAGTGAAATAGGATATTGTTCAGTGGTATTGGGGCATGGTATCGGCATTTCTCGTACAAATACGAGTACGAGTATTTTAACGAAGTATCGGCCCGATACTGGTATCGGTATCGGTGCAACCCTAACGTTCAGCGCTGTTAGTTAAAATTCCCATCCATCATGGGGCAATAGGTGGCTTGGTGGCCCTGTGATCAGAAGGTTCACTGAGGTACTGCTGAGAAAGGTACCGTCCCCACACATGTTCCCTGGACGCTGCGTTGCTGGCTGCCCATTGCCTCACTTGGTGAATGGGTTAAATGGAGAGAAAGAATTTCACACTGTTCACACTGTGTGATGTGCTCATGCATGGCAAATGGTCACTTCACTTAGAAACACACTTCACATAATTAAGTGATATCAAAAGACTAGAGCATTTTACTTAAGGAATATCACAGTCTGTAAAGCGTTTCGCAGCTCAGCTTGTATTCTTGTAGTTTCTGAAAAAATGTACTTTCAGTATTCTTTATGTACGTGAATTAGTATAGAAGATAATAATGCACCAATGACCATGTTACAGCATATCTAAATCATCACACAGTTGTCTCAAGCTCCATGATAATCAAACAGACTTGTATGTATGACACAAAGTTATCTATTGGCATGGACAAAAGTACATTCCCTTTCTTAAAACAGCTGTAGCAGTCTTCTAGATAAAAGTACATCACACAGTGTCAGAAACCACACAAGCAAATCTACTTGGGATAAGTGCATGCACAGTGCTAATTGGTGGGATTTACACATCCACATAGTTCCAATGCAAAATAAAGGTTAACCTTATTTGGTGTTCTAGTGGATCACCAAACATGTTTTGGGTGATCTGTTAGATTTTAGATATGAGGAAAGTGGTATACTTTTTTTACCTGAAATTTCCCTTTAATGCAGTTCATGGTCATATTAATGGTGGTTAGCTGGTGTTTATTCCAGTGCTGGTATTAATCAATTAATTCACTGTGAAAATAATATTTAGTTGAGAGCATAATTCTAAGCTTTTTTGGAAACAGGCCTGTAATGTTTTTGAGGAGCAGGAGTTTTAGGCTTACTCCAGGTCAGACGGACTAAACCGCAAGAGAGCAGTCACTGGCCTGCTCTGACACATGAAGATAAACTGGCGGTGGGGGTCTCAGGGGAGCTGGCTTGGATCAGTCAGCGCCCCCTGATGCTCCATCACAGTCCTCTCTGGAGAGAGATTTGGCCCGAAGGGTGAGGAGTGGAGGAGGAGGGGAGGCTCCTGCAGCTGCTTCTGGTTGTGTCTGGTTACACACATGCACAGACACACATTCACCCACACTTGGCCATTTGGTGTTAAATCTCAAAAATATGATTTGGGATGCTTCCAGAAATTATTCCGTAAGTTGTTGTGGTGCTTATTGTGCAGAAATGGCTCATTCGTGCTTTGGGCCAGGCCTACATCACACCATACATGCACCGTGGTGCTGTTTAATTAAGTCCATTAGCATGTGCAAATGACTGTAGCACTGTCAGCCGGAGGTCTTTCATGGTCCAGACCTTGTTAATGTTCCTAAATAGACAGGCTCATCTTCCTGGCTAAAAATGTTTAAAGAACATTGTATGCACTGCAGTTTCATGATTTCATGAATGCCTATTACTTGTTTACATTTCCAGGAAAAATGGAGACCACCTCATTTTTCTTAACACTGTTTTTCAAAAGCTTTGTTTTGCACTTGTCAAGCCAAGTGGCATAAAGTATTTACTTAATACCAAGCTGACATGATAAAATTGTCTGGTTGTTTTAATTATTATTATTATTATTACTTTTATTTAAAAGTTTGAGGATTTTGTGTTGTTGCCAGTTTGAAAATAAGCTATAGACAAAGCTTTCAAAAGTTTTTACAATAGTCTGCCAGCTCACTCACAAGCATCTTTTTGGCTTGTCAGATTGCACTTTAACCCTAAAGTAAAAAAATAAATAAATAAAGTTAAAACTTATTTTGAACCATTTATTTGTCATCTGTAGTTTGATTATGAGTAGGGGAGGGGAAAATCGATTAAAATCGAAAATCAGATTTATTGTGAAAAAATCAGAGACTTTATTTTTAGGCCATATCACCCAGCTCTATTCAGTATATCTTGGCACATGTACTCAGGGGAATGGATTGTCTTCTGCATATGAATAGATGACTCTGCATTCTGCTATTTTTTAGGGATAAACATTTGGGCAGAGAGCTATAAAGGTAAGTTTCCTCCCTGACTCTTGAATGAGTCAGTCAGATTCAACTGTCAAAAGTTTTGGACAGAGAAGAATAAAACCATTCACCAGTAAAAGTGCCGTTGCTTCAAAGAAATGACTCAAGTAGACGTAAGAGCAGTTACCAAAAAACAACTTGAGTAAAAGGGCCAGGTCTTTTTAATCCAACTCCTCAAGTGCTGACAACCCTATAGAACTGCACTGGAACTTTTTAGTATATCCAGCATCTGTCAGCATAGGAACTGTTGTCCAAGGCACAATTTTTCTTTCTTAAGAATCCTCTTAGTCTGAAATAAAATACAAAAGCTCCGAAGTGAGAGATATGAGAAACTGCAAGAAAGCCCAAGTACATAACGCAGTACTTTATAGTACTTTAAAAAGCTTCTTTGTCTAAGCAATGGTGAAACCCCCAGAGAAAAGTAATTTGACCATTAAAGCATTCAAATAGTTATTTTCCTATGGTTCTACATAATGGACTGTGACTGTGGTGGCAAGGTGGGTAGAATACTTGCCTCTGGACCATGAGGGCATAGGTTAAAATCCTACCCTCAGCCCACCACACTGGGTTCCATAGAGAACACCCTTAACCCCGAGTTGCTCCAGGGAGACTGCCCCCTGTAGTTAAGGAAGTTGCTTAGACAAAAGCGTCTGCTAAATGCTGTGAATGTATTGCAAAATGCTTAAACTCCATGCCTTTTTTCAGTATGCAAGTTTTTGCAAGAAGACCCAACAAACAAATAGTAATGCTATATGATGATGAATACCTCTGTTAAAGAAATAAGAGTGTTTTTTGCATTATACACCAACACTGATTGTCTCATCACAACTGCATGTCAAGGTCTCTCAGGGTCAGAGCATCTCTGAAATGACAAGGCTTGTGGATTCCCTAGCTTATAAGCACCTGCTAACTGAAGAAGGCCAAACCACTAATTGGTGACATAGTATTGGGCATCCAACTCTCAATGATTTTTGAGAATCCATGATGTCCGATCTGGCTCGAACCGACAAACATGCTAGCCATGGGGCGAATGTGCCACAACACACATTGGATGAGTGTAGATACACTGCCAATATTGTCCAGAAATAATGAACATATTTTTTTAAATATTCTCCTAAAGTGGTTATTTTATGGCATCGATCTGGCAACTCTTCTTTGCATTTTGCTTTAAGAGTGCAGTTGACACGATTCCGGCTGCGGCCGCTGGGTGTCGCTGCGGGACAGGGAATTTCTTACAATGATTATTCTAGGGCTGATTAGCTCAGGGACTGGGTATATTAAGGGGCTCTGTCACCAGTGGTGTTGTGGTTGCATTAATGTCTTCACTAGTTGTTATTGTTCTCTCACCTGTCCTTCCTGCTCTGTGTCCTTCTCCTCTCCTCTCCCCTACTCTACTCAACTCATCTTCTTATCCTCTCGTCTGGCCCCCGAGCCTGGTTTTCATTTGTTAGTGTTCTGTGTTGTGTTATCTGTTAATAAAACCCCATCCTTCCCGGTTCGGACAGAACCCATCTGTGACAGCAGTATTAAATGTGAAAGCTCAAGAGCTTTTGTTAAACATCCAGCAAAATTTGAATTTAAAAACAATGATAAAACATTATTTAAAATCAGACTGACAACACCCTTTAGAGAGCAGTTTGGTTGTCTCCTAATAGTTTAATTAGCATGCTTGATTAACATCTTTCTGTCCAATATTCCCAGTCTGCTATGCTTTTAACAGGAGGGCCTAGTGTAGCGGCGCTTGCAACATTGCCCAGCTTTAATGTGATGATGCCTTAAAGAAGATGAAGCTATTGTTTACTTTACTGAAGAGTCGGACAGGCCATATATGTGGGTGCAATAGGCCATATCAGCTTTGTGATTTGTCAAGATAAAGCTGACAAGCTGACACAAGCTCTAATGAAAATTGCCCCTTATAGACACACATGAACACAAAACACAGTGTGAACAGTGTGAAATTCTTTTCCTGCATTTAACCCATACACCAAGTGAAGCACTGAGCAGCCTGCGACGCAGCACTCGGGGAGCAGTGGGTGGGGACGGTACCTTGCTCAAGGGTACCTCAGTGGTTCCATTACCAGTCCTGGTATTCAAACCCACAACCTTCTGATTACAGGGGCAACAACCAGGACACCAGCTGCCCCACAGTCATTTATTGGTCATTTATTAGACATTGGAAAATCATTAATAGGGCAGTTGTACATGTGTATTGTTTGCCCACAACAGCAAGAAAACAAATATTTAAAGGGGACATATTATGTAAAACTCACTTTAAAAAAAAGTTATAATAGGCTATACAAAACATGTTCACGAAGTTCTTTGCAAAAAATCACTCTCACATAAAGAGATATCACCAGCTTTATTCTTCACAGTTTCGGTCCCTTTCAAAACAAGCCGTTTCAGGGCTCTGTCCCTTTCATGCAAATAAGCTGTTGCTGGCCACGCCCCACCCATGCCATGCTTAAGAAACTAAACGAACAGCCTAGTTCATATTCAACTGCAATAGAAACACAAAAGTCGTTATTTGAAATTACTTACATCTCCCTCATCTGCTGACTTGTCGCGGACAGTAGGTACAGATCCCCCGCGATGCTGAAGTTAGCTCCTTATTCACAGCTCCTTATTCAAATTTAAATACTTAAGGTGGAACTTTTTAAGATGGAATGAAACCAATTGTTGCTGGGGCATGGCCATAGAAAATTAAATGGAGCCACGCAGTCCTTTGGTTTTCTTTGTCTGGGAGAAAGTGTAGGGATTTGTGCTGTTCTTTGCAGCCAACACCACAACACTTCATGTGTGACTTGCCTTTGCCTGTAGCCATAGCGCTCAGCTTATCCGTGCTTGTAAAACTAGCAGACAAAATGTCGGATCTTCAACTAATCTAGTGGGTCGGGTCTCGACCAATGAGGAGCGGCCCTATGCAAATTGGCCCAGTGGGACGTCTGTCCAAACGGCTCATTTTGAAAGGGCCTGAAACTGTGAAGAATAAAGCTGGTGAGATCTCATTATGTGAGAGTGATTTTGTGCAAAGAACTTCATGAACATGTTTTGTATAGCCCATAGACCTATTATAACTAAAGTGAGTTTTGCATAATATGTCCCCTTTGTTCATTTGAACCTTAATGGTTATTCATCACTGCTACTACTTCAAAAATGGTCTACACAAAAACAACACGTAGCTAATCTGCCGGCCAGTTTTAAAGCACTGTGATCGTTCTCATGATGATGTTCCAGCCATGTGAGCAGCTGCTCAAGCGTTAGTGAATGATCCCTGAAGCCGAACGTCTAGCTCCCTTGCTTCAGAACTGAGCTTTCCTGTTGTTTAATCCTTCATAATGACCAGGAACGTAAAAATGCTGGCAGTAGGAGGTTCGTAAATCATTTGGAGTTTCCTTGCCAGTACTGTCCTGTTTGGGTGCCAACCACCCTGACCAGTTCTCATGCATCTGAATAGTTCTGCTGTGTGGCTGCACTGGGTCTCATGCCAAAACCATCTGCAATCAACTTCATTCAAGTGTCAGTCTACAGAAAAGGGTCATTTAGAGTACAGACATCTAACATGTGGCTTTTGTTTCTTTCATTTGTGCTGAAATCACTACATATAGGCATTTGACAGTGCAGTTATTCATTTCTTCTATTCATATGCTAATGTGTTTAATTTCTGCAGTATCACAAAGCTGGATGGATTTATTAACAGATGTTCTGGTAATATAAACACATTTTGTGGATGATAATATAAACACATTTTGTGGATGATAATCCAAACTACCTGAAGCTTGAGAATAAAAAAAGACCTCAGCAAGTCATATTTTATAGTATCCTCGTTCCTCGTGTCATTTGACATGATTTCTTCCGGTCAGCTTTCAGACAGCTTGGGTCAGACATACTCAGACACACCCAAGAGGTTATAGCTCCACCAAGTGGTCTCCATGGGTATTGTTGTAAAATTTCAATCGTGTTACTCTTTTTGTAAAAACATCTGATAATGTTTTCTGTGAAAAAAAAAGTGTCACAGCTTTCTACAAAATCATAGGCATAGACTTGTACAGATGCGGTCTTCAAATTCACATAAGTTATTGACACCAGAGAGACATGATATAAACACATATGATATAAGGACACATATGGTCGGTTTCCCAGACAGAGGGAGCGAAGCAAAAGCCACGCTACTATTATTACACTATTTATTAACAAGCCGACTACGCCACCCAGTGGTATAGCGCACCGGGACTCTGCACAAACACGAATGAATATAAGAAGTTTACCACTTAAACACACAGGTTCGTCGCCGGGTTGAGCAACCAACAAACCACCAGACACAAATTTAAAAAAAGGACAGTTTAATAATCAATTATTAAAAACAACAGGTCTCGACCAAGGATAAAATAAATAAAACAAATAATCAATAAATAAAACCCAAATGCAGCAACCCAGTCTCTAATTCGACAGTTGCAACGCCCCAAACAATAAGGAGTACACCGTCCACAAAGAGTCTTGAGAAAGCAGTCCTCAGTTCTGTCGGATCCTACTCCGTTCGCCACGCCGGCGGCCTCAGCTGTCCCAACCGTGTCCTCACTCGAGCCTCTGCACCTACGGAAACACACAACTTGTCACCCACCCAGGGTCGCTGGAGGAAGGAGTGTCGCCACCCGGACGCCGTCGAGCGCGTGTCCGTTTATCCGCTGCCTCGTCTCTCTCACGCCGATCCCCACGTTCCCTTTGCACTGCAGCACGTCCTTGAGTTGCTCTCTCCTTGTTCCCCGAGTTGCCTCCGAGTTGCTCCCCGTTGCTCTATTTCCTCTTGCCCCCCTGGACCATGCTCCTCCAGGTGGCCTGAGGGCCCTTGGGTGGCCACCCCCACCACCCTACTCTCCTGCCCTCGCTCACCTCCACCGTAGAACTGTGTGATTCACATATAATAAAAGATCGTCAGCATACAAAGAAACCTTATATTCTTTATGATTCCGGATGATACCCTTGAAAAAGGATGATGTTTTGAGTGCAGTAGAGAGTGGCTCAATAGCAATGGCAAAAAGTAAAGGTGAAAGTGGACAACCCTGACACGTACCTCGATTTAAGGGAAAATAATGGATTGAACATCGTTGGTGTGGACACTAACCAGAGGAGACGTGTAAAGGAGACGGATCCAGGAGATGAAACGGTCTCCAAAACCGAATCTGTGGAGGACGGGTTCCCCTTTTGAGTCTTGGTTCCTCCCAAGGTTTCTTCCTACATCTGAGGGAGTTTTTCCTCGCCTCTGTCGCCTTCGGCTTACTCACTAGGGGCTCAGACCTGGACTCTGTAAAGCTGCTTTGTGACAACCTGGTTGTAAAAAGCGCTATATAAATAAAACTGAATTGAATTGAATTGAATAGATAATGCCACTCAACTCTATCGAAGGCTTTCTCTGCGTCCAATGAGATCACTATTTCTGATTCATCAGAAGGTGGTTTTGAATAAATTATATCAAAGAGCATACGGGGATTGGAGGACAGCTGCCGCCCCATTTGATCCTCAGATATAACACGCGGCATTACCTCCTCTAGCCGCAACGCCAAAATTTTAGCCAATATCTTAAGCAACGACAGAGGTCTATAGGATTCACAGGAAAGCGGGTCCTTATCCTTTTTGAGAAGTAAAACTATTTGAGGTCTGGGTCAAAGTGGGCGGTAACTCACCTCGCTCTAGTGACTCATTAAACATGGATAGAAGCAGTGGTGCCAGCTGCCTACTAAATTTCTTATAAAACTCAACGGGAAACCCGTTAGGTCCGAGAAACTTATTGGACTGCATATTAGAGATGGAGCCAAGCAGTTCCTCAAGGGAAAGAGGATCCTCCAATTTCAGAGCCAATTCAGAGGGGACAACCGGATTGTTAAGATTTTGCAAAAACTCACGAATAGCTGTGGTGTCTGTGGGAAATTCAGATGCATACAATTCAGAATAAAATGATTTGAAAGTAGCATTGAGCTCAATAGGATCATAAATAATTCTGTTGCATGTGGACCTGATTTCGGGAATTAAGCGAGAGGCAGCCAGACGCTTAAGCTGGTTTGTCAACAATCGACTAGGTTTATCACCTTGTTCATAGTATGTAGCATGGGTATGTAAAAGTAGATGCTCTGCTTCACTTGTGGAACACAGGTCAAGTTCAAGCTGAAGATTCTGTTGTTGTTTGATCAAGTCTGGGTTGAGTTGGATTGAGTGCACATCTCTGGTCTAGATCCCCAACTGCGGCGGAGAGAGCATTAAATTTAGCGTGTATAATCTTGTTGCAATGTGCAGAATAAGAAATAATTTGCCCCCTGATATAGAACTTAAGGGTTTCCCAGAGCAGTGACCTGGAGGTGCCCTCTTTGTGATTGTATAGCAGGAAATCATCTATAGCCCTGGAAACAACCTGACAAAAATCTTTATCAGATAAAAGGAGAGAGTTAAGTCTCCAGGGGGGCCGACAACGCTTATGAGAGGCAAACTGAATGTCCATTACCAAAAGGGCATGATCAGAAATTACAATATCTAATTAATCAATGTAGGATACGTATGGATTAAGTGCCATATCAGTTGTGATCAATTCTAGAATAAGAGTGGTGAACAGAAGAAAAAAAGAAATTTTTTTACCTATAGGGTTCCTAAGCCGCCATGGGTCCATGACACCATATTTTGACATAAAGTCCATATGCTTCTTTGCCATGGCTGACCCAGTGTCAGGTCCCGACAGCGGCCAACAGGGGTCACTCTTTGTGTAGTCTGGGGTTTTTGTGTTAAGACTTTTATTTTGAACTTGGTTTATGTTGTGTCTCTCATGTCAGCTGTATTGTGTTTGAGTTAGTGATTGTGTATTCTGAAGAAGAAGGAAAATATATGGAAAAATAAATAAAGCCTCAGGTGCGCATGACCATAGACACATAACCACCCTTGACCCCCCCCATCTCCCACCCCCAAAAACTCAAAATATTAACGAACCCACACCTCAACGTTCACCTAAAAAAAGGAGACAGCAGTGTATTACTCCACAACCAAAAACCTATCATCCACGTAGGCCAGTAATGGGCCAACACAGGGGAAAGCTGAGCTAGGGGACTAGCTCCCATCAGAAAAACCTTAGCTCCCAACGAGCCCCCCACTCCACCCTCACAACATATAGGCAATGGTGAAGAATTAGAACAACATAGTAATAGTAATAGAAACACCCCATAACAATCCAACTTACTACAGTGCAATTACAAAACAGACCAGAACAGCTGTAGAACTACCAAATTCTCATATAACTTATCAAGTATAGTGATTATTGACAGAAACTGTCCCTCGTATCTCAGAAAGGAAAAAGGAAAAAATCTAGAACAGATTAGACATTTTGTATTGTATTTTGTATTATAGTGCATTTTTGTTTGCTCAAAAATAAAAACAACAAAGACAAAGTAGTTATGAATATATACATATGCAATGTGCAGTTTTTATTTTAGTGTCAAATAAAAAACAAAAATGTAATTAAAAAAATTACAAGAACAATTCAGTCTTTTTCAATCCCTCTAACACTTTGAAGTAAAGCAAAGCCATTCTTCCCTTTAAAGACTAATGTATGTTTGAGTGTGCCAATAATGTTCAAAGGAAAACACATACATTGCATAAAAACAATTTACTCTTTCAGTTTATTGCAATTATGTTGATGTAATATGTGCAAATTAATTTAGTTTAATACATTACTTACTTTGTAACTACACTTTCATTCCAACACCAACATTTTCATTCTATCAGTCTTCGTCATACTCTCTCCTGTGTGGCTGGTGAAGTGTGAGGTTTCTGGAGAGATAGAAACGTCTACTGGTGGAAAAGTAAAGGACGATTTCATCATGTCCCAATCTGAACTTTTCCTGCTGCAATAGAACCAAGCTCTTGCAATTCTGATACAGGACAAAAAAGAACAGAGACTCCAATATATCCCCATGTTCCTTTTCTGGTGATGACTGTGGGCTACTTGAAGAGCATTGCGAGCGGGATCTCTTTGATGACAGCATTGCTTGGTTTTTCTTCATTACAAGACGCTGGTAACACTCGTCCACGTAGCTTAGTAGATCTTCTTCCAGGATGTAATGAGGGTATCTTACCCAAAAAAGGACTGCAAATAATGTTCGTTGGGCTAGATTAGGCTGGTTTGGAAGCTAGGTTTGTTGTTCAGAGGGAGGCTGCCATGTTGGATTGTGCACAGTTCCCGCCAATTCTCAAAGCATCATGACGTCACTAAAGGTTACCTTTTACTCATTGTTGTATCATGTCACTCTGGAATCTAGAAGGGTCAGAAGTATGAGCTGCTGAAAGGCCTCAGTGGTGACTGCAGGCTTTTGGAACGGAATCAGTCAAAGCAGAGCTCTAATACTGGAATAAACTTTCTGATATTAATTAATCAGGAGACCATTTTCACTGTACACACCGCTACTTAGACAGTGTCTGAAAATTGCTAATTTAATTTGTCATTGAAAATAAATGTAGGGAGAGACAGAAAAAGCTATTAGTGAGAGAGCCGCTCAATGGTTTGAGTCTTGTTCTTTCATCAGTAGAGACGGCAGGTTCAAGTCCACCCCTGGCTAATGGACAAAAGTTAGTGTACTCTGAACTTTGGTCAAAATATTGGCACCCTCTCATTGTGCAGAAGTTTTGGCACCCCTGTATTTTTGATCAATGTTTTTACCTTAACTCTGATGAGTGAAACTCTAGTAACCACCAAGCAGCACCTTGGCAACCACTTATAACATAATAGCAACCACTTAGAACATCATAGCAACTGGTGAAGTACACCTTAGCAACTACCTGCAATACCACAGCAACAACCACAGTTACCATAGAAACTGTACAATCACACTTTGCATTTTAGCGTGGAAATGCATTATAGTTTCATCTACAGTTCATTTTGCAGAATTTTTATGTTATTATTCATATTATTCATACCCCAAAGGTGCGTTTACATGCATTTTCCCACCATGATTGTGGTATTTCAGAGCATTAATTAATCCCACAGCATTGCACTGAAACAGGAATTCAGTTATGACTGAAATAATGACATATAACTGCTGTAATGTGAGGTTCATGATGTGACTGATTAACAGAACTATGCTGCTGAGAATGACAGTATGTACTAGTATGCATCAGCGTTTCAGCATTTGCTACCCAGAAGCTAAACTTGATTGATTTGCCCTGTTTGCCTATATCTTCACATGTACTAGATCAGGACTCTGAGGCAGCTGTAGGTGCACATTAGAGGACATTAGTCATTACTGTAATATGCAATACTGCACAAATACAACAATCAACTGTATTTAGAAGAACAGTACTGTAATTTAATAATACAGTATGAGTGCTGTAAATTATAGTAGAATTAAATGCAGGAACACAGCACAATTATTGTTCATGATTAATATATTTTACAGATATTATATAGATTATATTATATAGATATTATATGATGTACTGTAGATTACTTAGAATTGTTTATTATTTTGGGGGATTAATTTGAAAAATACTGGATTATTTCTCTCATTTTGAGCTACCAGAGGAAAGTGTTTTCAGCATGAGAATCTGCCACAGCTACCTTTCACAGAGGTGTTTTAAAAGGACCCTATTTTTGACACGTTTTACTGTTTTACCGTTTAACTTACCCCTGATTCCCTGCTTTTTACATGATGAGTAATGTGGAGCCTGCACATAGTCTTTCTAACCAAACAAACCACACATACATACAGTGAAGCAGTAAAACACTCGCATGCAAAAGCTTACCTGCCCTACACACACACACACACACACACACACACGCACACAGACTTTTGAAGACAACCAAGAACAGACGTCTTCAAAACCACACAGTCATTTGGCCAGCACTTCAATAAACCAAGAATAACCTGCAGAGAGAACACTTACTGTCTGAATGTTTGAAAATCTCTGCAAACATTACTTAACCAAGCAACATATTTAAGCTTCAAAATGCTCCAAAGCTTCCAAAGTCCTTTACCAGGAGCTCTTATTATCTGTAAAGTCGTGTAAACAGTCGTTCTTGATCTATAACTTTGGTCCAGAGTTCCTCCTGACATTTTTGTTACAGGTATGCCGTACATGTAATGCATATTTGCACACTTTGCCACAGATTCGAGTCTGTGATTTGTTTTTCAATTTGTACTGTTTTTAGAAAATTACACAACAATAGCAAAAATATACACCTTTCAAATTAAAATCATGGTCAATCAAGTAAAGTTTATTTATATCATACCTTGTCACACACAAAGGTCATTTAATGTTCCTTACAGGATGAAAAATACAATAGAATAAAATACAATAACATAGAACACATAAAATTACTAAAAGAATATGTAGTAGAAAATAAATAGACAGAACATAATAAAATATCTTATTTTGGTATCAAATATTTTATCAAATATAAAAAGGCGTTTTCAAAAGAGGTTCTTCAATAGAGGCGTGTTATGACTGAATCAGAAGATGTATATGACATGGGCTTTAAAGGGGAATTCTGCCTTCAAATGTCTGCATAATAAAATGGTTAAGATACAAATAAATTATGTGAAGTGTTCTGTCCTAGAGAAAGACAGAATTGTTCACACAGTGTCAAACATTTTAAATGCAAATTAGTAAGTGAGCCTGGTTGAGTTCATTGAACTTATAATGGTATGTTAACAGAAGAATTTTAACACATTATTTGGAGTTCAGTTAGCTCAAACTTTTGTGGACCAAGGCTGAATTGTTGCCATATTTTATTAATCCTGCATTGATGACTGGCACCAGATATTTTAAAAGTCTACTGGCTCTAAACTTATCAAAAGGTTATATTAGATGGTTATGAATGTGCAGTTTGATGCCTGAGATATTGTTTAATGATAGTTCTTAGAAGATTTCGGTAGAAATCTACAGAGATATAGAATTTGTTGCTTGCATGTGTAACCAGGTGGAGGTTTTTGTGTGATATGATTTGTGTATTTTTTTGTTTTGCTGTGATTCACTGTTTATATAGTTAATTATGAGTGTATCTATTGCACGGTGATTATCCTCTCCGGAAACTCTTTTTGCCACATGATTGATTGAGCAGATGAACCCTAACGTCTATGGAGCGGAGTGGCCAATGGTAGGGACTTGTGGGCGGGGCCTGGGATTTAAATAAATCGCAGTACTTTTACGGTGGAGTAGAGCAGTAAGTTTCGGATCCTTTTTAGGATTCGGCTCCCCTGAGTCACTCACTAAACTGATCCGGATCTGTGAGTCACTTGAGTCACTTGAGTCAGTTTTGCCAAATCGACAATTGTGGGTCAACTGAAGTGTTTAAACCGCCTTTTAAAAGAAAGTAAAATGCCTTGTGATGAGATTGAATCACTTTCAAATAAAACAAGACAATAAGACAAGGCTACCTTGGTGACAACGATTTATTTAAACACACAAAAAAAGGAATAATACAAAACTTAAACACACATAGGCATAACAGCAATTCGAACACTAA
>JBBPCX010028017.1:0-15000 GCA_037974365.1 Hydrocynus forskahlii | reverse complement strand
GTGTGTGTCTATGTGAGTGTTCAAAGGTGCTTCATCCTTTAATACTGACTTGAAGCTGCATAAACTGTGACCGCCAACACACCAACCCCACCTAAAATAACCCTTAGGAGTCTAATGACAAACGTGTGCAAACACATTTCTCCACCCAGAACTCCAACGAGTCAATACTTTCAAGAAGTTTGAATGTGCTTTTGAATACAATCTTGAATATTTAAAATAAGAACACACACATAAAGTAAAATAAGGGATATACATAACTGAGGTAAACAGTGATTTCTAAGTATATCTACTTATTTCTCAAGGCAGCAATAACTAATTGGCCTGTAACCTACTAGGAACCTTGACACCTGATCTAAGCATGTGACAGTCAGGGGCATTTTGTAGGCCTAGGCAACTGATTTTTCTGTTCCACTGGCACAAGGAACCACAGCATACCACAAACAAATGTTTTTCCATTACAAATAAAGTGACCCATACCCTAACACTACCCATGCTGCTCGATGGCAGGGCCAAAAGCAGACCGCAGCATGCATGCATCGCTCCTTTCTGATCGGTCAAGGAATGTGGTCAGGATAACAGACGGATTTAGACAGAGGCCACTGTTTTTTACGATCCGTGCAAAAAAATGAATCAATAATGAAGATACAAACTAACAATTGGGAAACTGACGAAGTTCAAGCACTACTGTGTGTTTGTAGATACATTTCAGTGGGAGATGTTTTAACACTGTGCGTACCAGAACATCGCTAACAAGTTAGCTGGGTTATGTTTCCATCACATGGCTACACAATGCTGAGAAAAAAAAAAATTAAACTCATACAAGGCCATAAATAATGAATGATCACAATAACAAAAGCGACCCTGACAGGGAAAAAAAAAAAAAAAAAAACCTTTCCACTGGTTTGACTCCATGGACGTGGTTTTGGGATGACGACCGGTCATAAACTGTGGGGAGAAAATCGTGTCAGCAAAACCATGACCAGGCTAAAAGTTACAGTGGAAAATCAAAGCCTGCTACAACTTTTGTGCCATCGCAGTATGGTTTAGGTACAGGAAGATTCCTGTACAGCAATGAAGTGGTTGCCAGTGGCAGCACCAGTGAGGGGCTGCAACAGGAAGCAGCACCCCAGCAGTCAACAATCATTAACACATAGTCCAAGAAAAGGATGTGTCCTATTTCCACAATAAGCCTGGAAAAAACCCAAACGGATCTACACACTCTTACACCCCCACTTTATTAAAACCCACTACTTTGTAGCCCCACCTAGTTGGTGTACAGAGACCATAATTCATCTGTTGATGCACACTTTGTGTTACTTATGCACTAGCTTTTCAACAGTGGTCAGTTTTAGACCACAGAACTGCACTTAGCTGGATATTTTTGGATGGTGGACCACTTTCAACCTAGTGAGCATAAGTACAAGGTAGGTGTTTCTAATAAAGTGAATCACGAGTGTACGCTAAGTAGTACTTTCATGCTCTAGTTTTCAGAGGAAAAAGAGTCCCTGACCACAGAAAAGAAGGAAATTATGCCCAGCTCAAGGACCACCATCAGCTTTCATGTCTTATTCCGGGGGACCTTCTATATGTACCACCATTAATTAGGCAGATTTTGTTCTTAATAATACATTAAACAAAAACACTTTTAAACTGCTCATTACTAACTTATTCTCTTTGTGTTTCTTCCTCGGGGGTCCTGGAACACTTTTATGGACAATTTGAATTCCAAAATGGGCGGAGATGTTTCAGTCCATATGCACAAGCTTCTTTATCTGTTTGATCAGACATCAGTGCAGCTGTGGAAGGAGGCTGGAAAGACCACAGGGAAGTTCAGGTTTTACAACCGAGGGTTTACAACTCTCAGCTCTGACATAAATCTGTTTCAGTTCCAGAAACTCTCCAAGCACCTGATACTGTACACTTGTGCACAAGTGCAGTTACAATAAAGAGTAAACAAATTGAATATACAGCACTAACAACAGCAACATCATGTGACTACTTGCTCTGATCTATAATGTAAGGCCAACCCCCCCCCAAATGTTTAACGTTAGCTAAGTATGGGCCAAAAATGTCAAAAAGAGAAAAGGTTCGTTCTGCCAACAGCGCAATGGGATTTCTTACAGTATATTAGTGCTAAGCTAAAGCTGGTGGACGTCAACATTCCCTGGCCATTCTAATTTAAACGCTGACATTTGAAGCAAAGTAAAAGATTTCCCTTATGTTTTATGTGACACTTCTAACAAACATGCTTGAAGATGCATATATAGATACTAATATGATGCAGTTTTACAGCATCTCTTTCAGTAAAGTTCTGAGATCTGTGTCCGCTGGTTTTAATTCTTAAAATCAATGGTATTCACCATCAGTGACCTATCTAGGCATAGAGTGAGGTTTTCCTACCAAATTGGTTGAGTCCTCTGTCACTCCCTAAGTATGTAGGTAGTAAAGCTAAGCACGATGATTGTTCGATTCTAAATAAAACATGAGCTAAAACTGAAGCCATGTATGTTTTAGTTCCCAGAAATCATTAGGTCTTCACCGAAAGCCTAGAAGCCCCTAAGGGTTCCCCACTACTATTGATAAAAATAGGAATACAAAGGTATGCATGGACCAATTATCTCCCTCATACACACACATACACCTACACACACACTCTCTCTCTCTCTCTCTCTCTCTCTCTCTCTCTCTCTCTCTCTCTCTCTCTCTCTCTCTCTCATTGTGGACCAAAACTAAAATATAAATTAAAATAAACATATAAAAATTACAAAGACTCCGTTGTGATTAGTTTGATGTTAGCCTGATGTTAACGCACATTTTTAATTATTCCACTTCCATTTCAAACACAGCATAATAGGGCAAAAACACCAATTTATATGCATTTTACCACTTACGTTTTATTACTCCCAATAAAGTCCTTTAGAAACCATCCTTTTTCATCTTCCTCCAGTAAACCGTTTGGATCCTCTTTTAAAGGATACAGATGGTTTGGTATTATACAGTTTTGTCGATTTTTATTGTTAGAACTTCATTTACTTGATTAACTGTGCAAATAATTGGTAATTTACCCATATACTAATATAATTGATTGCAACAGTCCTAGATGGTGGTAGTAAAAGTGTTATACGCCCTTATTTGTATCATACAGACGGAACCTGAATGCAAGATCACCTTTGGGGCCCAGATGGTTTATCTCATTCATGCAACTTTCCCTGTTTCGCCAAAACAGCAGATTCCTGCAGATTCATGCATGAATGGCTAAGTGTGTCAGCACCCAGTATAGTGCGAAACAGACAGCTCTTCTTCCAAGTTCTGCCCTTCATGACTTAGATATATGTGTACAATATATATATATATATATATATATATATATATATATATTAGGGCATTAACAGAAAAGCTGATTTGTCGACGTCAGAGGCACAAGTCGCGACCTCTGAGAGAAGTCAACAAGTTGTGTGTTTTTTTCCTCTCTCTGTGCCCGCACTTGTGTACATAATGCAATCTCTGCCTCTGATTGGCTTACGCTGACACACGTTCCTTGACTTAACCAATTATTATAGTCCCTTCATAAAGAGGGCAGTAACGTTGGCATGAGTGAAATCTAAACACAAGACCATAACAAGATGAGAGACGTGGCAGCAGAGGCAGTAGTCACCTATGGTTACTTATCTTGTTATCACACATCACATGTGTGGAGATCCTTCACTCTAGACACACAAACAGCACGGAGACCTGCACAACCTGCAAGTCGGTGTTAAAGTACAGTAACAGTACCGGCGTTCTGCACGGCATCTGAAACCGCACCACTAGCTAACATGGGTTAATGTTACAGAGAACTTTAATAAAAGTTGCTCATTGTTGGACAACTGTGTTCCTCCGCTGCGTCTGTGTGGTGATGTCAACTCGATTGTCAACGAATAAGTCGATCTGATAAAATCGGAAGCTGTTTATGCCTTAATATATATATAATTTGAGTATCCATTTCATGCAATAGGGATAAAAGAAAATGTTTCAGTAACATGGAGTGAAATCTCAATACAAGATTCAATATTCTTTCTATGTCACTTACACACTTACACAAGTACAACGTGTGGTGAAATGAGCTCCTGAAATGTCCCAGTAGAATTACAATAAATTAAATGAAGAGGACATTAAAATGTAAAACGAAGTAATGAAAATACATTTTCATTCATGACATTTGGCAGGCGCCCTTATCCAGAGCTACTTTTCATTTGAGTAACCATTTCACAACATGTAAAGAAATGGTCCATTTTTTTCAGTAACATGGAATGAAATCTCATCACATTAATGCCCAACAAATCTTCTTTCATCTATTAACAAAATGACAAGTGTAAACAAGATCTGAAGTGTTATAGAATATAGCATATAATATAAAGTGCAGTGTGTTAGTGTGCTGTTGACGTATATAGACATAAATAACAGAAGGCAGGTAAGATAAAGCGAGATAGAGAGTTCAGTTTGTGTTACGATGAAGCGTTAAAAGTTCCTATTTCAGATATAAGAGATGTTATGGAAGATGCTATATGTTGTTTATTATGACAGCATTATCATTCTCATCATTTGTAATTCTATCAATTTTATATATTGCCACACGTGATTAGTGGTTGTGCCTCAGCTGGTTGCAAATTTATTCAGTTAGGTCAACCGGCAACACAACTCCCTTTGTTTGAGGTCAATAAACACATTACATGGAGCCAAAAGGACTAAAAACAGTTCTTAGCAACGTGTCATTGCAGAGCTACTTTCGGTTCTCTGAAACATTTCAACAAATGGTTCTTTAGTCAAAGCTTATTTGGAAACCGATGTATGAGTGTGAGGAACCTTTGTAAAACTTAAAAGCATCTCAATATAGGAACACTGGGACAAACATTACATTTTATATTTTGGGAAACCTATAAGATTTGTCAGATACTTTACTTTGAGAACTGAAAGGGGTATTTTTTCCACAGCATTTCTCAAGAAACCCTTGCAATTTGTATACAGTGCAATTGGCAGTCATAGGCCCTTTCATGGATCATGGAAACAAATGGGATTGGCTGGGCTGATGGACGTTAATGGAAGAACAATCAGTCTTAATGTAGCTGATGCTATCATTATTTAGAGCAACCAAGTAATATGTCCTGTGTAAAAAGCCTGAAAAAAATATATAGATTACTGGTCTTAAAACAATCCCAGCTGACGATGTAGGCTTGTCTTCCAGCCTTAATAACACTCATTTGGACGTAGTGCAGCCATAAAGCCGTCTGATTCCAGCATTAACATGTCTGACTGATATACGCTCACAGATTAATCATTTTGATTGAAGAACGGATCTCCACGCAGGATTCATGCTGGGGATGGGCAGAGTCGAGGAAAACCTGTCATGTGGTGGTGGCGGCCTAGTGGTTAGGATACTAGGTCATGGGTTCAAATCCTACCTTCAGCATAGCACCACTGGGTTTCCGAGCAAGACCCTTAACCCCAAGGTGCTCCAGGAGACCGCCCCCTGTGGTTAAGGAATGGACGTCATTTTGGATAAAAGCATCTGATTGCCATTTTAATAATAACCAGATTCAAGCTTTGTGCTACGTAGCCTCGGGTGCTTGAATGTGTTGTCTGTTTTTGTTCCCTTACTAATTGTCGAGAATCAGCAACTGCAGCAGTGCTTCTTGCGAGCAGGTGATCTCTTGAGAATGACAAAACCCAATGGGTCGGAAAGCTGTGTGTTTAGCTGCGACGCTTCAGGGTTATATCACGCGTGCAGAATGGGTTTCAGGGCCGCAAGAAGGACGAGCTGGAGTTTGGGAGCGGAAGTGGTTCTAATCTCAGCAGCTGTCCATTACAATGGAAGTCATCATCATCTGTAGTGCAGCATATAGGAGCAGTTCACACAAAGCCAAGCGCGGCTTCATACTCGTTTAACAGCTGTTTGTAAATAAGCATTCGCATGAGTTTCTGTTATATTTCCTGGGCAGATTTCAATTCCAGGCAGTTCCTCCCCTCACTATGAACACACACACACACACACACACACACATACAGCAGTGATCAGTGTCCTTTCAGACAGGCCACTGAAGTAGCCAGAGCAGAAGAACATGCACACAACCTCCAGAAAATCCATTTGCGAGTGTGTCCGACACACACACACACACACAGATAATGACTGACATCACCAGCAGGGACAGACTGTGTTTAATATCACTGCCAGTTGGCGACTCAAACAAGGGCAATAAAACAAGGACAATGTTTTCAACATGCATCACTACTGGGTGGGTGATATGAAAATTAAAAGAAAAAGGAATAATAAGGAAAAAATGACCATATATGACCCCAGATAAGTTGATAATGAGCCAGTAGTGCCACATTTAAAAAACACTGTCAAGAACAATGAGTACAGTGGTGTTTATAAACTCTGTTTCAGACACCGTGCTGCACTAAATCACATTAACCCAGACTTGTTATACTCTTTTTAAACAACCAAGAATGTTAGTGCTCTAGAAGAACTGCTCAGAAAGCCATATTGAGACATACTGCAATGTAATTTTCCATAATGAGGAATATTATCATATCGCGCCGACCTAATCTCTACTATCACAATAGTGGTCTCTTTAATATGACATTAAAGGGGCTGCATCACGTAGTTTTTTGTATGTTTCATGTATTCAGTTCCATACTTCGTCTTTTTGGAAGTTTTGTCTTTTGTTTGCCATCAGAGATGGACAGTCTTGTGGATTCCTGACCATTTTCGCTTTTTAGATCCAATCAGAGATGGACAGTCACATGGATTTCTGACCATTTTGCTAGAATTATAGGTTTATTTATCACAGTTTTAAATAAAAGATATCATAAAACCAAGAGAAACACAGCACTAACTTGATATTGGACATGATATTATGCTAGCAAGGTAACAAGCAAGCAAAAAGAAATTGCGAAATATAAGCTTGTTTGCTTTGTTTGTTTTAAGTGTCAATGAGATTTGAGGCTAATCTTTTTTGCGGATTCCTTTTCTGCTGTACCTTATATATATAAAAAAAAGAAATAAAAGAAGGAAAGAAATCACCCCATGAGAATTATATACAAATATAGAATTATATTACAAATATATGGTTCCAAACGTGATTAGCAATGGAATTTGAACTTGACTTTCCATTCAGTAAACCAACAAAACATTTAAAAGATTCACACTTCTGAATCATCACTGCTGTCTAAGTAAGCGAGAATCAAAAGCCAGACTCATCTGTCTCCTTATCTGACACATTCTCTGCTTCTAATTCTGACTAGCTGCTCTGTATTGTGCCTTCTTTAAAAAGAAAAGAGAAATGAAACACTCCTTATAACTTTAGCATCTGTGGGCGGAGCTAAACTGCTGTAAGCTGAATTGGTAGATGTTTGTAAATGTGTTGGTTTTCATTCCATCACAGAAGCACTGAATTCAAAATAGGCTTTTTCACAGCTTAGATTCTGCATATGGATGGTAAGAAATTGGGAATTAATAGTATGTTTAGAAACTATAGACTGCATGAAATCTCAAAATAGGATTAAACTTTTTAGGATTAAGATTTTCCATGACATGGGCTCAGTCTTGTCAGAGAGGGTACTGCCCAACCTAAGGCATTCCCCAAGTATCCTCTGAGTACAAATTATAGGCATTCGCAGTCTAACAAAAGCACATTTTGGTCAAAATTACAAACCTTTAGCTCTAACCGTGTCACGTGGACATGTCAAATGTCCACCCAAGTGTTTTGACTCATTGCAACGTGTTGCAACATATCTGTAGTGCAATATTCTGCTCAGATTTGGCAGTCCTACTGTTTAGAGAACTAATAAATGAAGCAAGGCCACCATTAATTGAATAAAAGAAGGACACAATTTGAGTAAAACTCCTTTCTGTGAATCTGCTGGACAGGCACGAAGCATTTAAAAAGCCAAAATAAAAGGAAACCTAACTGGCTACCTTGGCCTCATTATTTTCAGCAATGAAACCTTGGAATCAATGGACCTGAATGAAAGTCAGGAATGAATCCCACACCTGCACTGCTGATCAAATTATTCAACGATTGCAATAAAGAACATCCATGACCATCATTTCCCTTGACGCTATTTGCAGTCTTAATCTCTCAGGTAGGCCCATGGCAATCCTGAAACACCCATGTCATCACTTTGAGTAGTAAATAGCATAATTCACACTGGCTGAAAACTTTAATCTGCAAACTGAAGTTGTAATTCCTTCTGTAGGTCCACAGCAACACTAAAACATTCAAGCTACCTCTCTCAGTACTGAAAACTGGTACAAAAGACTAAACTCCATAATGGTTGAAAACAATTAAAATCCCACTCATAATGGATAAAGTCTGTTTTACCCCCCCCCCCCCCATTTCAATTTGCAATGCCTTCCACAGGCTTGTGCCAATCCTGAAAATTCCATCCCATCATTTTGATCATGGAAAGGCTACATTCATAAAGGTTAAGAACTGTTTTCATTTACAATTGACAGTCATGTTCTCTTCCTTAGCCCTGTGCCAATCCTCACCTCAGCACCTTGAACAGTAAAGTTAAAGTAATAACGGTTGAAAAGTAATTCAAACTCTCATTTACAATACAAACCCATTGGCCTATAGCCACAACACCACTAAGAAACGCAAAAAGCTATTCATAATGGTTTAAAAGCAGGTTTTGTTCGCAGTCTACACACATGGGCTTTACCACAGATTTCAGTACTGAAGAACCCATCCCTTCACTTTGAATACTCAAAATTGATAATGGCTAAGAACCATTATAACTTGCTTTTAACCTACAATATACAGTCAAACTGTCTTCTTCATGCCTGAAACACTTATCCTCCCACAATGAATACTTAAAAACACAATTTATAACTGTTGAAAACTCCTGCCAGAATCCCAGTTCATAATAAGGTCTATTATTAATCTCTTCCATAGACTCAGTTGATACCCACGCCTTCACTTTGGATACTGAAAAGCAAAACTGATCATGGTTAAACACTGTCATATGATCTACAGGCCTGTGGTTTCCACTCCGAACAGCAAAAGCAAGATCCAGTTGTTTGTTCTATGGTCATAATCTGTCCCATAGACTTCAGTACTGAATCATCCTTCCCCTTACTTTAAATACTACACAATTTAGAATTGTTAAAAACCATTATAACTTGGTTTCAACCCACAATCAACAGTCTTAATGTCCTTCTCGTGCCTGAAACACCCATTCTTGCACTCTGAAGACTGAAAAACACAAGTCATAACAGCTGAAAACTGTTAAAATCCAAAATCTCCTGCAAGAATCTTAATGAAGTCTATTATTAAGCCCTTCAATATCCATCCCCTCACTTTGGATACTGCACAATTTATAATGGTTAAAAACCACCATAACTTGGTTTTAACCCAGAATCAACAGTATGAACATTCTCGTCATGCCTGAAACACCCAGCCTTCCATACTGAAAAACACATATACTTCCGTACTGAAGCATCCAAACTCTCAATCGTGTTTTAATAACTGTTTAGCCCTGAAATGTAGGATCATAACCTTCCCCACCCAGTTATACCGGGACACTCATCGTGAAGAGTCCAATGCATAATGGATGGAAAGTCCACTGATCTCTCCTTTAAGGTGCACTGGAATAACACAGCCGGCGCGCGAGGCTCCCGGTGCGAGCCTGATAGGACGCCTCGCGCTTGAAAGGGAAGTAGTAAGGGTGGGATCTCACCTGAGATTTCTGTCTGTGGGACCCCGTTCAGGGAGAAGCCTTTGGAGTTGTAGAACTGCCGGACGTCCGAGCAGCTCCGAGGCTGCTTGGTGTCCCCCCCGCGCGCGTGCCCGCCGAGCACGCACAGGACCAGAGCCACGCGCAGCAACATCCCGGCCAGAGGAGAAAAGAAGAGAAGGAAAAAAATTGAAGAAGCGTCTTTAAACGAAGTCAAAGTAAGAGATAAAGAGAAAGACCGAGAGAGCAAGAGAAAGTGAGAGAGAGAAAGAGGAAAAAATCAGCTGTCCCGTTAAAGGGCATCCACAGGAGATCGGATAGAAAAAAAGAGAGCGAGGTCTTCCTCGCGCTGCCTTGCAAAACTGAGCGATGCACGAGAAATAAAAGAGAGCAAGAGAGAACAAAAATCGTCCCACGAGAAATTCCCTCGTTACTCCTGAGGACTGGTATTTTCTGCACTTTCAATGTTCCTGGGTTTTAGATCTGGTGATTTTGGGAGATCTCCGTCACCTACGGGACAAAAGAAAATCATGTTAAATATGACATATGTAACAAAAAAATAATACACACACCTGAACATGTTAAATTAAAGTGAGACCAGTGCAGAGTCAGCTACCTGGAACGGGACGGGACGGTTCGGCGCGTGTCCTCGGTCCTCTGCTGAACTCGCGGAGGCAGCGCGCGGACTGGGCTCTCCAAAGCTCAGCGCGCTCTTAGCCATGGAATGAGCGCGAGAGGCATCCTCGCGAGCTGCTGCTCACCCAGCCCCGCCCCCGGACGCCTCAAAGGCTGGCTGTGAGCAAGCCCCTCCCCCGAATCGGCCTCGTAGGCTGGCGGTAGCATAGCTCCGCCCACTGGGCAAATCTGGTGGAGGAACATAAAAGCTACTTAAAAACAAACGTGTTTTTACACTGAATTTCATTCATTTCTTTAATTCCTTTCACTAGCTTGGCTAGTATGTGCATCATCCAGGTCTTATTTTGCAAATTTCCTTCTTGTGGGACAGTTGGTAGCCTAGTGGTTAGGGAGATGCCCCTATGGCCAGAAGGCTGTGGGTTTGAAGTCCAGGACTTATAGTGGCAACATTGAGGTACCCTTGAGCAAGGTACCGTCCTCACATGCTGCTCCCTGAGCACCCCGCGTAAAGGCAGACCCCTGCTTAACTTGGTGAATGGGTTAAATCCAGAGACAGAATTTCATATTGTTCAAACAGTGTGCTGTGCTGTGGTGGGTTCTTGCATGGCCATAAGGGGCCACATTACTTTAGTAAAGGGTTATCTTATCTTATCTTATCTTATGAAGCACCATCGTATGTTTTCAAACCACTACCTGGGGAAACTCAGCATGCTTGGAGGAGAACACTAACCCAATTTTGTTACATTATCTAACAGACCCTCATGATGGGAGGGAGCAATGAAAATCCGAAAACTTTACTGATCCTGGAGGAATTTGCTTATGTGATGACTGCAGAGTCACAAAGAGAGACAAAGACAAGAACAATTAAAAACATAAAGTCTAAATAAATCCATTAAAAAATCTGAAGACAATCCTCAATATGAAATGCACTATGGGATCTACACAAATGCTGGCCAGGTGGACTCCTGGCCATGGAGACTGTAGCATCGGTAGCACAAATCTCTTACTTTTGACCAAATGCACACTAAATGGTTCAACATAATGCTTGGGAATGACTTTGCGTGGTGTACCATAAAGTCAAACAGGTTGTACCATGGTACTGTTTCTGTGAACAGTGACTAGTTGTTTTTTATTATGCAGTTTTGGGACATTATCACTAGCCCAAGCACACTAAACATCCAGCATTAGGTAGTAGTCTCAGTGGATTTACATGTTAACCAGCTAGATACATTACCTGCAAAATCCTCCCAACCTCAACATGAGCAATGCACATAGTGTTATGCAACTAATCAATGCCTTGTGACTGGATTGTTGTTTTATTGCTTGATTATTTCCAGAGTGTATTCAGGAATAATGGGGCGTGGTGGGATTTTGGCCTAAATGAAAAACCCTTTGACTATACTTCCTACTAAATCACTCTCATGACTTATCATAGGAAGACTCATCTAGGAAGAACATAATGCTAGGCATCAGCTGAAACTAGACCAAACAAGAGTGTTCTCAGACATACTCATTTCTGGATGCTTAGTTGCACCTGAAATCATTGCAAGAAGCTTCTACATAACCATCTTAAGAGGGAACCAGAGAGTCATTGTTGTAAAACTGTAGAATTAGGATGCAATACAATCGGAATAAAATCATTCAACACAGCGCTTTCTAACATGCGACTCACATACAAACCCCTTCGGCATTCCCACCACTCCATTATCCGGGGACCCATCATCCATGTCTCATTGCCTTTCCTCTGCTCTTGTCTGGATGAGCGTGAGGAGGGAAAGCGAAAGTTTCATCAAAGGGGCACTGAGTTCACTTGTTGACCTCACAACAGGAAGTGAAGTGAAGCCTCCTCTGTAGCCAGCAGAGATTGGTTTAGGTTCCTGAGGGTCTGCTAAACCATCTCTTCCGGAAGACAGCGCCACCAGCCCCTGCGGCTTTATGGAAATGTGGTGATTTTGATTGGATTTGGGCAGCTTGAGCCCTGATTATCAGACTCTGTGGACCATAGGCTCATTTGAATTGCACTGGTCTCATGCAGGGACAAGAATATATAGCTGAGGAAAAGTTATTTCTGTGGAAAATAAGAGGGAGGAAAAAAAAATAATAATTTACATTCTACTAAACATAAAACTTTATAGTGATACAGTCATGTGCAAACTTTTTAATGTCCCAGGACAAAAAAAACGGGGCTTTTGTTGCTTTTACAAGAGAAAAGTAAAATATGTAGGAACATCAACAAATCTATGCATTTTTTTCTCAAATTTAGAGTACAACTCCCTCAACTTTTGCACAGGCCATGTTTTTTCTTGTAAAATAATAAACTCTTCAAATAAACAGTAATTGCAGGTTTATAAAAGTGTGATCACTGTAGACATTTTTGTACAAAAAAAAACATGCTTTGTGGTACCTTCATTTCTACATACAGATATAAATCCAGAACCAAGGACTGTATGAAACAGGTTCTTCATCATGGAACCCAGCAAATAATCTTGGATGCATGACTGTCTATGTGACTATTACCTATACTAAATAAGCTAAATAACCCTTGAAAATAACCCTTTAAAATACGCCCCTCATAAGAGTGCAGATGTCATTTTGAGTCCTTCTCAAGTCTCCAGTGGACAGGCCGCTTCCTGACGAGCTTCAAAGGTGTCATAAATTGCTGAGCAAGTTCCTGCTTGTCCTGTATGTACATGTGTTCAACCACACCTTGCCTCAATGGTTTCTGTTGTTATGAATGCCTACACCAGTGGTGGAGCAAATTCTCTGACACAAGGAGGTGGCAGGTCACAGACAACATACACATACACGCACTAATGATACAAATAAACATTTAACCACAAGTCAGCAATGGTAGATATGAGCATAAGTGAAGACCCAAATGCACTGTCATTACTAAACATCTCCTAAACATATTTTTATCTTAGTCTCTCATGACTGTGGGTCAGGTCTCTGAGGTGCACATCTGAGGTAAACCCTGTGTTTCTTTGATTTGAGTCTTGAGACTCTGGGGTGTGAGTGCGAGTTGGTTATCTCAGAATCTGAGTCAATTCTCTGGGGTGCGAGTCGGAGTCGGGTCAAGCCTTCAGACTCTGAGGTGAAAGTCCCAGTTGAGTCTCTGAAGTGTAAGTCTTGAGTATCTAAGCTGTGAGTCAATGTCCTGCGACTCTGGGGGTCCAAGACAATTATCCAGGGTGCGAGTCTCAGTCAGTTCTCTGGACTGCAAGCCCAAGTCAAGTCTCAAGACTCTGGGATGTAAATCCAAAGTAATTCTCTGAGGTCCGAGTCTTGAGTCTCTGAGCGGCAAATCCAGGTGTTGAGAATAAGCTCTCAGTCTGAGTCAGATGTCTGGGACGCATGTCTTGAGTTGAGTCTAGAGTCTCTGGGTTGCGAGGCTGAGTATCTGTCAGGTGAGCCTCTTTTAAGTCTCAAGTGTCTGGGGTGCAAGGCTGAGTTGAGTCTCATGTTTATGTGGTATGAGACAGTGTCAAGTCCTGAGCTCTACGATGCAAGGCCAAGTCAAGTCTCGAGTTTCTGAGGTATGCAAAAGAAACGATTCGCGAGTCTCTGGGGTGAGGCACTTTTCCATAGGTCAACAAGAACCGTGCTGTACCTGAACCGTCTACAGTGGCGCAGACGTAGCAGCACACTTTGATTTTCCATTGTATCTTTTAGCCCCATTAGCAGTGCAGTTCTCTCCCCACGGTTTATGACTGGTCGTTGTCCCAAAACCGCGCCTTTGGACTCGTACCAGTGGAAAGTTTTTCTGTCAGAGCCATTTTTGTTATTGTGGTCTTTTATTTTTATTTGTCTTGTTTGAGTTTTTTGGTTGTATTCCTTCTTTTTTCTCAGCATTGTTGATTACCTAACCCAGCTCACCTGTTAATGATGCTCTGGTACACCGTCGCATTTTTCCCAGTTTTAGAAAACTACCACTGAAACGTATCTTCAGCCCAAACAGACAGTAGTGGCTGAACTTCTTTGACTTCCCTGTTGTTAGTTTATATCTCCATTGTTGTTGGTGGTGATTTTTGTTTTTGCATGGACAGTAAAAAAAAAAAAACAGAACTTTCTAAGTCCATCTGTTGTCATGACAACATTTTTTTGACCAATCAGAAAGCAGTGACGCACTGCTTTTGGCCCTGCCTTCGAGCAGCACAGGTACGGCTAGGGTACAGGTTGCTTTATTTTGAATGGAATAACATTTGTTTGCTTTACAGCGTAGTTCCTTTTGCCAGTGGAAAAGCACCACAAGTCAAGCCTCAAGTCTCTGTGGTTCATAGGTCTCCAGATAAGAAGCATTGCATTACCTTAAAAAACAGACCATAGTTTGGGTGACAAGTACATGGCTGGAAAAAGTTAAATAATTCTTAAGTGATGAAAAGAGTTTAAGTGAATGAGAAAGAAAGAAAGAGAGAGAGAGAGAGAGAGAGAAAGAGAAAGAGAGAGAGAGAGAGGAGAGAGAGAGAGAGAGAGAGAGAGAGAGAAAGAGAAAGAGAGAGGGGGGGGTGTAGTCCACTGGTACTCTTTAGACACATCAATGGCTTGAGGGCTGCGCCAAGAACAGGCAGAAGTGTGTGTGTGTGTGTGTGTGTGTGTGTGTGTGCGTGTGTGTGTGTGTGTGTGTGTGTGTGTGTGTGTGTGTGCGCG
>JBBPCX010027969.1:0-16322 GCA_037974365.1 Hydrocynus forskahlii | reverse complement strand
GTATGTATGTGCGATTAAATGCGATTAATTAGATTAATTAATCGCCACACCATGTAATTAATTAGATCAAAAAATTTAATCGCTTGACAGCACTAATGACAATACTTCGCAAAGTATACATGTGAAGTGTGTGCGTGCTGGGAGCAGATGGTTGTGCAAGTGAATCAGCGTCATGAAGAATTCAGGTGAATCTGATCGAGTCAGGGACTTTGTGGAGATGTAGACTGAGTTAGTGGAATGGAGATGGGCTCAGGGAGAGTGAATCTTCAGACTAGACTCTTGCCATGATGTGACAAAAATGAATTAATTTATGTTTTATTGTCAGTATTTAATTAAGAAGTACAAAATGTAATTAATTGTTGTAATTAATGGAACTTTGTATGCCCGACGTGGAAATGAGATGGACTCTCAGAGGAACAAAAACTTATAAATTCAATTTTTGATTCCTGGTCAGTTTTCTCTGTGGAAAAAAGGCTTACACAGAATTTCAGCATCAGTCTCCATAAAGTGTAGAATGTCTGCCTAATAACCGATGAACATGCTAAATTATAATACTCCATTTCTTAAAGAGTTGCAAAAACAGATCTCCTCTCTTCTTCATTTTCACAAATCATGTTTTATTGTGCTTTTCAGGCATAATAAATCAAACTGCAGTTGAGTTGATCTGATTGAGGATCTGAATATATACATTATACTACAGTTTATATAAAGTAAAGTGGCCCCTTGTAGTCACACGTGAACACACCACAGCACAAAGTATAAACAATGTGAAATTCTTTCTCTGCATTTAACCCATTCATCAAGTGAAGCAGTGTCACAACTTGTCTATGTCCAGGTGAGAAACAAGAGGCACAGTTGCAGGCCTCCATGAAAGATGATATTTATTAGAACCAAAACAAGAACAGAAATAAAGCATGAGGGCCAGAAACGAAAAGAGAGACTAAATAACGAAGCACATAAACCAGGGTAAGGTGAGGGTATGCTCCAACACTGAGACTACGGATTAACTAACATAAATACAGAAAGTGACAGAGCTGAGGACCAGTGGAGAGACAGACATAATCAGTGCTAACTCTTGCCGGCTGAAAGCCCTTACAGACTGACGCCGGCTTGAGAGAGACCACACCCTGTGGTATGGGAGGCCAGTCCATAGTCCCATTGCGACCTCTAGCAGCCGCAGACCGGAATCGTGACAAGCAGTGGGCTGCCACCAATGAGGGGCGCCCAGGGACCAGTGTGTGGGAATGGTCCCTTGCTCAAAGGGTACCTCATGGATGACACTAGCAGTTGGGATTTGAACCAACAACCTTCTGACTGCAGGGGAATTCCCTCACCACTAGGCCACCCAGCTGCCCATAAACCAAACTTTATTGATTTGTTTTCTAAATTTAAAAAACTGTATTTAGAGTTCTATGTGCTGTGTAAAAGACTAAATGACAGCCAGCTCATTTGTTTGGAAATGAACAAACTAAACTAAAACTGACTGATAAACAGTTCTGAGGTAGTTGGTGAGTCAAGCAGTTGCTGTAACCTCAATGCTGTCTTTAGTAACAGTTTGTCTGTCATCATCTAAAATAGAGGAAACAAGATCATCTTTGTGTAGTATTTGCTAGTTTAGTCACTCCGTTTGACCCTGCATCTCATATTCTTGGGTGAGATCTGTTTCTTCAGGGTCTGGATAGGGGATCAGGCTATCCAGCAATAATACATAGAATGTGAACGTAATGGGGTAACCATGGAATTTCAAATCTCACATCAAAATGGACTGTTTTGTGCTGCTGGAGTTTTCAACCAAGCAAATCAAGTCAGTGCTCCCTAAATTCCACTAGTATGTGGACTTTGAAATTAGAAAAGCGGATGTGCTAGAGCTTGTTTAAACAAATATAGCAGAACTTCAGAGCAGCAACAAACACACATACTTAGAAAATCCACAGCTTTGTTCTGGAGTCTTTGTTGTTGGCACACAATCTCAAAGGTTTGCACTTCTTTGTCCATGCTGGGCAACTTAAACCTCTTTAAATTCCGGATTCTGGGAGACCCCAGGATGGGCTATAAAGTCTTTGGCCTGCCGCCATTGCATTACTTGTGACCTGATGGTGGTGGGGACATAGAGGCTACTAGGTGTCCTCATGGTGCCACAATGCACACAGGAAGAATCATGGGAGAGGGGGTTCCAACTGGCACAAGAGTGTATCTAGGTTTAAGACACTTGGTCAGTACAATATATACCAAGATCTGAAGTCTTTAGGGGAAGAGTGGACCGAGTCCAGTTTCTATTGTTTTGAGAAATTGGCCAGTGAAAATCTAAGTTGCATGGCAAATCAACTGCAAGGAAGAGTATCTAGCGAATATTCCGGAATTGCATATGGAACTGGATGAGTCAGGGGTGGAGTCTGAAACTGACCACTGCGCTAACACCGCCCCTACACTCACATCTGTAGCATCCACAATGAACAGCAGTGCTGTAGAACTGGAACCAAGAACAAGCTATGCCTTAGTTCCTCAAAAGCCTCCTGAGCTTCAGGTGTCCAGTGAACTTGTCCAGAATGAGTCAGAGCACCTTTTCAGGGCGTAGAGAGAACAACCAGCCTTCCCCAGTGGGGAAATGAGAATGCTACTCAAAGTGAAAGAGTACTGGAACAAGAAACACCTACACCACCCTTGATTTACTATCAAACCTCTCAGAAGCGAGAGGTGGTGCTCAGACCAGGGCGTCAGGCAGGGAATCCAAGGGGGGAGGTGTCTCAGTGATCACATTAGCTTGTAAGGCCCCAGTCAATCCCAGCAGGTGAACCATGTTACATACTGATTACATGTCCTGTGTCTGTCTCTCGCAGCCTGTTTGAAATTTGAACCGGCTATTTTATTTTAAAACAGTGGCCTACTAATGTCAGGATGTTTGTATTATTGGGTATTGCAGAAGCAGAATAACTATGAATGAATTATGTATAATTAAATTGTAATTTTGTTGTATCTTACAGTAACCTAGTAACTGTCCAATTGCCATGTCATATATGCAAAAAACAAAAGAGAACATGTACATGTTGCAGCAGACACACAACTTTACTAGGCCACGAACTTGCGTGAATGTTGGCAAACAAGTGAAACAGGAAGAGCACAGAGAAACATGACGCAGAGGGGAGAATTAGAGGAGAGTAAAAGACATGTTATGTCTGCATTAAGAAACTCTAAAGGAATGGTTAATTTTGTCCAAACCTGCATCACAACTTCCACATGATGACAATTTATTTCTGGCTTTCTTTTCTTAAAAATGTCAAACACAAGTTTTGGGATGGTCAGTAAAAGTCATTTGTGGTGAGATGTGTTCATTCATTCTTTAACCCACTTTGGTTCCTAATTATACAAAGTATGTTGGAAAAATATGGTACTGACTTTACTGTATTCATTAAAATTATGGATAATTGGTTCAGCACTGGTGGCACCCTGGGTATACAGGCTGAATGTTTGCCTTGTCCATATTATTTAGAGCATATTAGCATATTAACTGTCTTCAAATTATTGTATTAATAAAGCTTCATAAACTGGATTATACCGTACATTAGTCTGTTCAAACATACTATTATAAATACTGATATATACTTATATATCATAGCTTATGAATTAAGTGCATACTGGTCCAAGATTAAAATCATTAGTTTAAGTTCAGCAAGGTGCCTACAGGGTTCAATCTTCCACACAAATCTTTTTCATTCCTTACCATTTATGGAGAATCCCCAGGCAGTGACCCACATCTCAGTGCCCTTGAAGAATGTACTTCCGGCTGCAGCAAGACACACAGGACTAACATAGTGGGTGAAGTTCACACTAGAGTTCAGCTGCAGCAGGGCAATGTCATTTTCAGGAATCGTGTAGTTTGTATGTGGAATCCTTTTAGTAACAGATCTGACCGTTGAATTCGCGTTGCTTGAGGTTCGTGACTGCACACCCAGATACACAGTTACTGGTCCAGTAGCCCTGAAAAAGAGAGAGCAGAGCTACTTGTGTCACTGTAATGTTATTTTATCTGCAATGTAATTTTATTTCTCCTTATTGAAATAAGGGATTTTTCATTATTTTTATTCATTGTGTCACCTGAAAGTGCAGTAGGCTGTTGTCAGAACCCAGTCAGAATTAATGAGGGATCCACTGCAGCGATGGCCACTATTATTCCGCACGCTAGCTTGCCAAGGCCAGGCACCGGGAAATGCATCCTCTCCGTCCATTATCTCGATATTTAGAGGAGCCACACCACACTCTGACAGAGGGAGAAGAACAACACGCTGAATGTCTTTGCTTGCTCTCTCTCACCATTAGAAGAAAATGGTGAAACACTGAGTGTGTTATGATCAATTAAACTGCACAAAAAACCTTTAAAATGTTACTTTTGCCACACAGCAGGACAATGTAACATGATGCAGGTATCAAAACTAAACTCATATACTTTATCATGATTTATTAGTTTGCACAAATAAGAATAAAAATCTTGAGGTTAGTCTTCCTAATCTTGTTATGGAACGCTATTAAAGGGCCCAATCAGGAAAAAAGATTACTTCTGAAGAGTTTCATGTGGCAATGTGAGGGTTGAGGTAAGCAGGATGTAATTGCAGGATCCAAAAGGTTTAATGCTAAAGAAGACACAACAAAAACAAAACAAGGCATCTGAGGTACAAAAAAAATTAAAACTACGAAATCACAAGAAGACCCAAAGGATAACAAGAACAGGAGCACTGCAGAAACAAAAAACAAACAGGTTTACAAAACCTGGGAAAACAAACAGGTTCACAAAAACACAATAAACCAACACAACTAGAAATGACCAGTGTTCCAAAAGCTGGTTTTACAAGAAGTGACAAAAGGTTTTCTAAAGTATCCACCTGGCCTGAAATCGACACAGACGGAAATGAGAACTACTGGGCCGGAGCAGAGAGAGGAACTAGACACAGATGAACAGTATAACAGATGGGCAGGACTAAGACAAGGCTACGATGAAAACATACTCATGTGGAACAAACACATAAACAACGGCACAAGAAGAATGTAACCAACAACAGACCAGAAAACAGGGAGAAGACAGAACATTATAAAAACAGGGAAAGCACAGGAAGAATGTTACTGAACCTCCCTCTAAGAGGGCAACTCACAGGGCGTGAATAGAGGAGACAGAGGCAAGACAGGAGACAGGAACCGGACACAAGACTGAACAAAGGACCGGACACTGGGCAGGACAGGAAACTGGACAGAAGATGAGACAGGTGATGGGAGACCGGGCAGGACAGGAGATGAGACAAAAGACTGGACAAGGGGTTGGACAGAGGAAGGGATAGAAAATGGAGATGGGACAGGGAGTCGTGACAGAACCAGAAGTGGAAATGGGACAGGAGATGGAGACAAGAGGGGAGACTCGACAGGACCCTGGGGCAAGACAACCAGGACAGAAACATTAACAGGAACAGTGACACTGACAGGCATCACCACACGAATGGAGACTGAGTTCATGGTCCAGGGTCTGGGAGTAGGCTGGACAGGAGGATTACTGGGAGTGAAGGGTTTTGGGGCAGATACAAATGGGATAAAGGGCAGCTGAGATTTAGGGGATGACATGAAAAACTTATGAGACATAAAGGAAGATGGAGAGGCAGCAGACTGGGTCAGGGATGTACAGAACCTAATCACATGTACAGACATACACGTCTGGAGCTCCAGCTGGGGAGTCTGCCAGGTCCTGGGCAGTCCCCCTGATAGGAAAATGGGAGGCCATTAATGAAGGACCAAGGGACCAGAAGTCTGGGGGTTCAGCTGTGACGAAGAACCAAGAGGATGGCTAGGAAGTTGATGCAAGACAAGGAAACGGGATAGTGGGCCAGAAAGTGCTCTCTGATGTACCATGGGGCACTGGGGGGACTTGGAACTCTCTGGTATGCGATGCTACAGTCCTTACAGTCCATTTGTGAATTAATCTACACTTTTAAATTCAAATTTCCTGATAGTCTTAAAGGCAGAGTAACAAAACCAGTAAAATTTGGTGAGGATGGGAGGAGGTGGGTCCTTCTCAGTCTCTGCAGGAAGAGACACTTCTGGGCTTTCTTTGCAATATACTGGACACTATATAGTAATCATTTAACATAACAAAAGTAAATACATTAACATCGCTGCTTTTTCTTGGACATTTAGCTCACTGGCCTCGAGTGTAAATCAAAAGTGACCATTTGTCATTTGTGGACACACCACAGCACACAGTGTGAACAGTACAGTGTGTGGGGATGTTACCTCAGAGGTTCCTGGGATTCAAACCCACGACCTTCTGATCGCAGAGGCAACTCCCAAACCACAAGGCCACCAGCTGCCCCAAAAGATAAAGAATGCTTCTTGATTTTCCAACCATCCTTTCAGACTGTAACACTCTGTTTCTAGTGGCTGACACACTCTTAAAGTGTTGGGGTGGCACCCAGTGTTTCCTTTACTACCCATACAAAGCCCTGATTTCACTACACACCACACTACACTATAATCCATCACCACCAACAACTTGCCAGATATTTAGATGATCACATAACACAACATGAAGTGCACAATAGCACAGTAAGGACAAGGTTATGGGGCTTATGCCACACAATCACAGGGCTGCCAACAGAAGTCTGAATGTGGCCATGTGGCAAAATAACATAAAACACTATACATAAAACTCCATGGTCATCACAATACTATGCTTTTCATGACAGAAGATATAATATAACTTACCATTCACCTGTGAGTGACATTCTGAAACAAATGGGAAAGGGTTCATATTAATTTAGTAATCCAAAGAATGCCTAATCCCAAAACCACTTACACGCAAAATTCAAAGTGAGATGTTTCTGTCACATGACATTGTGGTTCCTGCACTTATTTGTCTAGACCTCTTTACTTTCTTGATCCAGTTGTGACACCCTAAACAATTTTAACCCTGATTACCCTGACACAAGCACATAGCTTCTGTAAACTTGTTTTTAACTTTTAACTGGGTTGTCTACATTTAATACAGAATATATTATACACGCTGGATAAAAAATTAGAAAGCTGATATTCTTATTAAAAAGTAGCACAGTACCACAATCAGGGTGTGTCGTTTTCCCTAAAAAGTTTTTAGGTTTTCCAACACAAAAAAATTTAAATGTCGCTGACCAACTGCCAAAACCATTCTGCTATATCTGTTGTTAAATATTCACCCTGTGATGTCCTGAGCTGGGGTTCACCCTTCTCTCTGCTGGGGGAGCTAGCTATCAGTGACAGTTTACCAAGGGTAGCACTACTGAAGCACTCAGTGTAGAAAGAATTTTTTCAAAATATTGTCTTTCATGGTGTTGTGAGTGTTCCATATTCTTGTTTTCTCATTTTCTCATATTCTCATTGTTTTGATTCTTGGCAAGGATTACGACTTTTGATTATCTATGTTGCCGCTGTCAAATAAATAACTTTCTGTTTGGGGTTTTTCATTCTGCATATTTACCTTTACCTTTACATTTAAGTTGGTTGGGAAAACGTATTTAGATACTAGATTAAAATATGCATATATATATATAAATGTTTATAAAATAAATTTCAGTCATTAAAGCGCAATCACGGTGAAGGTGAATAAGCTTCCTGAAGTCTTCAGGGACAATATTATTTATTAACAACCAACTGGAAACATTAAAGAGCCGTAATAAAGACAAGCAATACTCTCAGTACAGGTACTTCAATAAGATAATAAAATGTAGTTAGTAAGTTCATGGAACCACAACTGAACACCATAAACTACTCCACTAAAAACTGCAACACAAAGGACAAAGTGAAGCTTTTGCAATAATCCTTATAGTTCGTTACCACTGTTATTATGTACAGATTTAGTTCATGCAAAAAATGTTTTTTTAAAAAGCTTGGTGTAGAGGTTGTGTTTACGTATTTACACTTAAAAAATCCCCAAAACACAGATTTACATAAAGTGGTAATTACATCAGTTAAACCCCTAAACCTATCTATCTGCTGTTCAAATGAGTGTTAAAAATACTAACACTAAACTGACACTAACCTGTTTGACTGAGTTCTTATCAGAGTTGTATGTAGTTTACTTGGCAAATGAGGAACACAAAGCTATTGAACTAAAATAAAAAAAAATGATGAATTTACCTTTGGCTAGGAAGTTGAATATGAGTGCCACATTGAGTATCTTGAACATCCCCATGGTTCTCCTTGCTTCTCCAGATGAAATCTGGAAACCCTGGTCTCAGGTGCTCAGAGTTGGGGGTGTATATGTACTGTTTGGTATGTTGTAAATCACAGGTAATTTACCACATTCCAAACAGTACATGTACACTCCCAGCTCTGAGCACCTGAGACCAGGGTTTCCAGATTTCATCTGGAGAAGCAAGGAGAACCATGGGGATGTTCAAGATACTCAATGTGGCACTCATATTCAACTTCCTAGCCAAAGGTAAATTCATCATTTTTTTAAATTTTTTTCCAGATTTCATCTGCAGAAAAAAACAGGCAGAATTTGATTGGCCAGCAGTCAATGCCTTCACAGAATCGCACCCTCTAACTTTCCCTTTGTTGATAGTTTTGGAAATAGTGGGACAATATATTTTTTTATAAATTCAGTAATCAGTGCTGTATGTAAAACTGCATTTAACTGAAGCCAGGTCTGGCGTTACGGGGTCAATTAGTGGGACACTCAATATTTGCTAAATTTTAGGGATGCACGCTTATCCGTGGTAGAATAAATCTATGGATACAGTTACTTAACAGGACAATCTTTTGGTGATTTACTGTAAACGTGGCTCTCCAGTTTTTCACCCTGTGTTTTCTTTGTTCTTTCTGAAAGCAAGATACTATTCTATAGCTTTTTCTACACACCCAGTGTTTCCTTTCCCTGAGGAGCAGAATTGTACATATTTGATAGCAATTTTTTTTTTACCTCTGCACCAACAATGATCCTCTGTTGTCCTCTGCACCAACAATGGATCCTCATTAAAATGAGCTCAGATAGTAATCAGTTATCATCGCCACTCGTGGTGAAGTTAAGGTCCTGAGCCTGACTGAAGCTGAATGATAACTGATTACTATCTGAGCTCATTTTAATGAGATTGTGATTTTTCTTACAATCTAATCTAATCTCGTCTGTCATGCAATCAAAACCTTTTGCCCAACATGAATGGTTTCTTTCAGTATCATCTGTCAGGTGTAATGTCTAACACCACATTACTGTCCATCATTCTATTCATTATTACGAGTTTCCATGACCTGTAATGGCCTTTTAACATCACAGTTGCTGAATCATCGCCTTAATATGAGTGCCTCCTTTTAAACACACCGTGCCTTTGTTAATATTTTTATCTCACAATTATCTTACAATTACAGCTTTATGTAAAATTATCTACATTTTCTTTGTATTGTGCCTGACAAAGTCTTCTGTGCCCACAACGCCAACAGGTCAAGAGTTAAGTACAAAGTATAATACTTCTTTGAGATGGGATGCTGTCCAATGCAGGACACAAACTCTAGCCACAGCGTAATCGAATGAGCCACTGACCATCAGCTGACCCTTACAAAAAAAAGAACTATAGGAGGAGAGACCAAAAGAATCGAGAAGAGGGGAAAGAAAGCACAGAATAAGGATTAAACTACTTAGCTAACTTTAGGTATTAAGAATCAGGAACTCGAGAGTGCATTGCTTGTGCTGTCCTGATTCTTAACACCTCTGTATTCACCTGTGCATGCAGTGGATAGGCAGCATCAGAAGAGAAGAGTAATGCTGCCATCTGGCAGCTTTTGATGGTCACAGCCGTCTCAGGCGCCATACCTATTAATTTTCTTCATTTTCTCTCTGACTCCAGCTGTGGTTTGTGGCCAAGATGAGCATGATGATGCTTTATTAGTGATGCTTCATATTCTCTCTTATTCCATCTGTGGTTTGTGGCAGTGCAACGCTGAACTATTTGGCATCCTGCAGGTGTGTGTGGTCATGCAAGGCCAGCCTGCAACAACATGGGCCACATGTCTGTGCTGAGCGGTTTGTACTGAGTGCTCTTGACTGCTTCGTCAGGTAAAAACGTCAGCTTTAAAAACTTGTTCAGTCAGGGATCAAAACCACATTAATACAGATCAACATTGTTTCTAAAATTCTATGTTCTTCTCCTCCAGCTCCATCAGTGCGTCTGACCGGACTGTAATCCTGGGACACCACAATCAAAGCAGCTCCAATCCCAACAAGGTCTCTGTGGGCGAAATAAAAATTGAGCAATAGTACAGTGAACAATGTAGCAGTACTCAGAAGCGGTCTCACAAGCCAGCACTTTCAGACTACATTCAGCCCATATGTGTGGACCAGGGTGAAGACAACTTCACCCACAACTCTCAGTGCTGGGCATCTGGATGGGGCTCAGAAGGAGGAGGTACTCGTTTTTCATATTTATTTCATATTTTCATATTTATGTTCCTAATCACACTAATTAATGTCACACTGATTCAGGTATGCCTGCAACAGGTCAGGTTCAATAACACCGTTGCCCTGGATAACTGATAATGATGTGGAACATTTCCTCCTTGCATTTCAATGTATTTCTGTAGCCTGTTGATGGCCAAAGTTAGATTTGGTTTTCCACTCGATGCCTTTGTTAACTGGTAAAGCTAGACATGCTTATGTGCATATGGACATTGATGATTGGCTTGAATGTGATGAAGTTAAAAGTGCCATCCTCTACAAATATGACATTGACCCTGAAGCCTACAGGCAGATACACCGCTCCCAATATGTCAGCTCTGAGAAGAGTCTTTGAAAGTTGTACATGACGCTTAGGGAGCTCTATGGAAAGTGGATGCAGCCAAAAAGTAAATACATTCATGAAACTGGTGAAATGATTATACTGGAGCAGTATTTTGAGAATGGTGTCCCTTGAACTTCAGGCCTGGTTTCAAGGCTGCTAAGCTGGCTGACATTTTCGTTGTGGTGTGAAAGAAGGGGTAGCCATGGAGCTACAACTCATGGAAGATGATGAGAGACCGCCGCAGCAACCACGCAGCACCACCAGCAGAAGCCAGAAACTTGTGGGGATGAGCCTCCCACGTGGGAGGATCAGTTTACTAGTAAGCCATCAAAGCCCTCAGGTATCTATGTGTAGGCCATCAAACCTATCTGCTATCTATGTGTAGGCCATACAAGCCCCAAAAGTGCAGCCAAGATAAATAACATGCATTGTGCATCGCCCTTGTCGGTTCTGAAGAATGACAAAGCCGTTCAGATGATTGAGGCTGAAGATAATGGGACTGCTCTGAAAGCCTTGATTGATACTGGGAGTGATCAGACACTTGTGCACAGAAGGTTTGTACCACCTTATTTCATCTGCACCAAAGACACCATCCATATCTGTTGTGTGCATGGGGATTGGAAGAGCTATTCAACACCACACATGTATATTAAGGTTGAAGATCAAACATATCTTTTGAACATTGTGATTTCTGAAATAAATTGCCTTATCATGTTGTACCAGGCCAAAACATCTCAGTGCTCTTGGACCTGTTAGAGCCAGGCAAGAGCCAGAAATGTTGTGCTGCTGTCACTAGGGGGCAGGCAAATCTAACGAGCACCTGGAGTGCTTCTGTACCCTGCCATTTTACATTGACATGTTGGAGGCAGCCCCCGGGAAGCCTTGTAAAACTGTATATAACGTTGTGAAACATTCAGCCAGAGTTGCCTTTAGGATTTCAGATGCCAGTCAATATTATCTTTAGCTTCTCTCTTTCAGAAAGCCAGGGAGAAGGAACCAGCAGCTGTGCTGGATGTGGGCAAGGAGGAGTATATACTATGAAATGGCATTCTCTATCATCAGCAAGGCTCAGTTTTGCAACTAGTGGTGGTGAGTGGTGGTAGCTCAGTGGGTAGGATACTTGCCTCTGGACCAAGATGGGTTCAAATCCTACCTTCAGCATACCACCACTGGGTTCCTGAGCAAGACCCTTAACCCCAAGTTGCTCCAGGGAGACTGTCCCCTAGGTAAGCAAAAAACAACAATTCGCATTTGACATTATTGTCATTGGCCTGGACTGCACTGCTCAGTTCTGCAGAAATTGCCCTCAGTGTCAAATGACCTCTACTAGGCTCCACTCCAACCACTCCGCATCATAAGCACTCCAATTCAAACACCTTGGAATAGATATTGTTGGTCCTGTAGAGAAGAGTAAGGCCGGTTATAACAGATTGTGCGACCCGTGGTTTTTCCATTGAAGTCTATAAAATCAGTTTTTGTCCAGTGTAGCTCTTCTCTAGAGTAGGTTTCCTTTGTGAAATACTGACTGATCGTGTAACTAACTTTATGACAACCCTACTGAAACAGGTCCTGAGAACCACGCCTTACCACCACCATACTGATGGGCCGATGCTGCGGAAGTTTGTCAAGAGCAGTGGTACAGATTGGCATCTCTGGCTGCCATATCTCTTGTTTGCTTATAGAGGAGTACCCCAGGCCTCCATGGGATTCTCGATGGGCATGAAGTCTAAGGGCCTCTTTTTCTCGAGAGAGATTTAGGAGGGAGACCAGGGGGGTATGGCGTCACATCAATGCCAAAACTAGAGCGCGCAAAATGGCTTGCCGCAAAAACTTCGCTGTCGTAAATGTCAAAGTCGCGAGCGCAAATGTGAAACTCGAGAGCAAAAAATTAAGAATCGAGTGCGCGGATGTGATAATATTGCGCGCAAACTGTATTTTTCCTCTCTCGAATGTCTTTTTTCCTCTCGATGTGTTAATTGTCCTTGTGCGCAGAGTAGATTATCGACCAGCGGCTTTTTTGCTCGAGTGAGATTTCTTCGCGCGCGGTTTGAAAGGGGCGGCTTTTGGCAGTTTGGGGGCGGGGTATTGGCCGTTTCTGCCTGCGAATCCTATTGGCCGGTGTGATGCATGGCAGGTAGGATGCTTGGTCACTCTGTGATTATTGGTGGACCTAAACTGTCTGGGCTGAGTTGGGCAGTGGTCATTGCCTTGACAAGTGGCCAAAATGAAATGGCAAAATCAAACCTCTGCCTACAAGACTGCCCTGACATAGAGCAAAGGGACACCATTAGTCTTGTGAGTAAACAAAATACATACTTTTTCTGTCTAATGCATTTAGAAACAAAGAGCTGTCATGGGATTTTTACTATGAAATTATAATTTATCATGAAATTGTAATGTCTTAAAGCTGCTAAAAGAAGATTGGAGTGAGGAAGAATCGTTAAGAATAAACAACCTCGGTTTGGATTGGTACTGCACAGTGCCTACAAACAAGCTACTAATATTTCAGCAGCTCCTCTCCCATGCGGTATGAAAATAACTTTTGCAATTTGCAATTAATATTTCCTTTACGCACCCTGACATGGTTGTATTTGATGTATGATGGAACATGTATTTACCGTACATTTTCAACATGAATCACTGTTATCCTCCTCCTAAATAAGCAGTAACCAAGGTCAATAGGTTTCCACATAATTTTATATGCGTATAATATACGTTTCTGAAGTTCTGTATATACTTCCATCCTGCTGTCTATACTGAGTACTTTTATTGTTTATAGGTGCTAGGAAGAGTAACTGTCCAGATTAAGCAGCTCAGGAAAGGGATAAAGGACACAGGCATTTGGCCAGTTATTGAGCACAGAACTGATGTGATACCCCTACTGTTTCCCAGAGAGGCAGATGCACAGTTAACCCCAAAGGTAGCATAGTTCTATTTTAATAAATGTTTTATAAATTTTATAGTATATGGTGTTTAAGTGAATTTCTCCAGTTTACAATAAACAAACTTTGATGATTTACAGTTGTCTTCATTTTAAAACCAGCTATTGCCAAACATATATTCACTGCATGTTAAGTACAGGTCTCTTGCTGGCATGCCTGGGTCACTCTGTTTGATTAGTGAATGAACTCGCTGCATTTGTTCTGCGCTCAGAGGGGACTCAATTTTAGGAACCACAATCTCCCCTTCCACCTCACCATTGTGGTCTATGGTAATGTCCCAGTCAATGTCTGGTTCCTCTATATCCTAGAAGAGAAAAATAGAACAGAGTATTTAGTATGGTATCATTGGTGATTGTTTTTGGTTTTCTCTGACCAAACAAAAATACTGCATAGTATACAACTTAAATAATGCAGCAGAATGACAGGAAATTTAAATACCATTTGAATGTAATATTACTTAGGATTAATCTTTTAGAATATGGAGTGCATTAGGTTACATTACTATGTCTTTGGTGGTGAGAGCAATCAAACTGATGAGATTATAATTCTGCTAGGAATTTACTGCTGTGTGATCTAGATTTTAATATAAATACTGCATTTTTGATTGCTTACTACTCTTAGCATCCAGATAGTAAGTTATAAAAATCAAAGGCATTCAATTACAGCCAATTTGCATGTACACTCCAAAACAAATATTTGTTAAACATTACTTACATATTTTAATGCATTAAAACTACATTTTTAAAAGTACATTTTCAGTGAAACTCAAACAACATAGATGCATTTTTGTTGGCATCCGGTAACTTATAGGCATTATACTCTACTAGATCTTGTTTCTCATATTGGTGGGTGATGAATTTTTTCTCAACAAACCTTTTTCCTAAAAGTATTAATAGTGCCAGACCCATACTGTCATCTATGCTACAAAAACCTACTTTGTTTCTGTTTAAACAACTAAGTTTCGGCCAAGGTGGGAAATTTCAAGTCAACATTCCACTAGTGTTTATAACTGTATCATCATATACACTGTGCCACAGATGATTGAAAATGAATCTTTAAAGAGAATAAAATTACTTCAACATTCTCTGGCTGGTCAATATTGGTGTTCCTCATACCCAAGTACCATAACTGCTGAGGAGTTATGTTGTTTGGATGATTGTTCCAACCTTCAGGTCCAACTCTACAGGTCCTTCTTCAGTTTTGGTTGGAACACAGTGTGGACAGCGAAAAGGTCTTCTGTTAAGGACACAAGAATTGCATATTAAACAGTCATAAGCCATGCTTGCTCATTTCTAGTTATTGCACAGGTATAAGCCTTTGTTGGTAGTCAAAATACTGTACATGTACTGGCACTGAATGTGTCCATATGTAAATATGTCTTTATTGAAAGGCTAATAACTATCAAATACCAAATCATTTTCTGACAAGTTACAGAAATTGGAGTTTCCCACCTGTGCAGGACACATCTAGAAATTGATCCCTCTCCAGACTCTGAAGCATTCTGTAGTACTTTGAGGTGAAACAAGTCTTGACATCAAGCCAAAGACGTTCGATCCTAAGAATATGAAGAAAAGTTTTAATCAGAATCAGTTTAATGGCATTTGGTTCTGGTGAAAATAATGCTGATACAATCACTTAAACTATGTGGAGGACTACTAAAAGGTATTGTTAGAAACATCTATACAGTGTTCTAAAACAAGACAAGTGCATGAAAAATTGAAAAATATTGTGATTTGTATGAAATATGCCATAAGAGTCTTTTAAACCATGACAAACCTTTGATTGTGAATACTTTTCCCAGACGTAAATCTTCCCCTGACAGTTACACGAACAGTGAACATAAATTGAGAGATTTCAACATTTTCAACCACTTGATCAGCTCTTACCCTGTAAAACACACAGTGACACAATCCAGGGTAAATTAAATAGATACAGTAACTATGACATACGATGAAAACTTTTACTATTATATTTTTTATATGTCAATAAACTATAACTTGCGTTTAACCTACCTGTCGCCGTTCCTCTTCCTCCGCCATATTTGGGTTTTCTGTAGGAACTTTCTTTAGCCAATCACAAAACCAGGAGCCATCGGCCAATAGGATTCACAGGCAGAAACGGCCAATACCCCGCCCCCAAACTGCCAAAAGCCGCCCCTTTCAAACCGCGCGCGTAGAAATTCCACTCGAGCAAAAAAGCCGCTCGTCGATAATCTACTCTGCGTGCGAGAACATTTAACACATTGAGAGGAAAAAAGACATTCGAGAGAGGAAAACTACAGTATGCGCACAATATTATCACATTCACACACTAGATTCTTAATTTTGTGCTCTCAAGTTTAACATTTGCGCTCGCGACTTTGAAATTTACGACAGCGAAATTTTTGCGGCATGCCATTTTGCGCGCTCCAGTTTTGGCATTGATGTGACGCCATACAGGGGAGAGAGGATTCACTCAATATTGTGTCCTTGTTTCATTGTAGGAGGTCAGTTTTGTTTAGTCAAAGTCCAGTGTCTTTGTTTTCTGTCACGGTGGTGTCTGGGGTGGCCAGTAGGGGTCACCCCAGTCCTGTTTATGTAATGCCTGTGCCCCGCGTCAT
>JBBPCX010027958.1:5000-16324 GCA_037974365.1 Hydrocynus forskahlii | reverse complement strand
CCTGGAGGTACCGAGGAGGCGGGAGCCTGCGCTGGGGCCGAAGAGACCCCCACCTCACTCAGCCTTCGCAGACCCCTTTCCAGGGCCTGCATTAGAACCTCCAGGCGGTCGGGCTCGCTCCCCCGAGACGCCCCCAGCCATAATTATTATTATTATTATTATTATTATTATTATTATTATTATTATTATTAAGAGTCGAACCTAAATGTTCTAACTGATGTAGTGTGGTGAGAACGTGTGGGCACGGAACCCTAACCTACTGCATGAAGGACACATTAACCTCACATTAACCACACTTAATATCCACAGAGAGGGCGTTAAACCAAAACGCTTGAGAACTGCTACTGTATTACTCTGAAATAACTGAGAACGACTTTGTTATAAATATCATAATAAAATAACAATATTACTATATTATAATAATCATACTATGACAATATCATGATAGTACCCAGAATGGCACTTTTTTCATCTAAAAATAGAACCTGACAAACCATTATGATGCAGAGAGGGAGCAGGCACACGAAGACTGAGATGAGATGGAGTAATGGTGAGTGGTGGACTTCCCAAACCAGAAAAGCCCACGCAACCATTTTTTCTGTGAATTCTAAACTGGTGAGTAAAGAAGTTTACACCAGTGGAGAAGTATCAAGAAATCTCCACACCAGCGTTTTTATATTTATAGGGCTGTCAAGTGATAAAAAATGTATCTAATTAATTACATCCTCTGTGGTTAAGTAATCTCAATCACACATAGAAAATTTTGCTGTGAAAGTATAAAAATAAAGTTTATTCAAATGAATTTTGGCAGATGAGTGAATCAATGGATAAAAAGGTCCATTGATTAAAGTTCTTTATTTCATTCAGATTTTATTTTGTGCTGCGGTGTTTTTTCAGACTCCGATTGTACAAAATTCCTTATTGCAGAAATCGCAGAGAAAGTCGCCTCTGCCAACAGTTCCACGTGAGTGTTTTTCAAACATCGATGTTCCTTTCACTGGGCCAAGCAGCATGTTATCACCTGCTTCCTTTATTTTACAAAGCCACCGTGGCCAAAACAGCACTGGGTCAAAGGGCACTGAGTCACAGAGTGTGATTAATCAGAATTAATTTTTTCAATGTGTTATTTTTTTCTGTGATAAATTCATCTGAATAAATTCATTAATACAAATTTGGGGTGGGCCTAGCTGGTGTCCTGTGATCAGAAGGTTGTGGATTTGAATCCCAGGACGCCCTGTGGCACCACTGAGTTACCTATATACCTACACACTACTCCCTTACGCTACTGTTATTCTGACAGTATTCATATTTATCTAAATTACATATAGGGTGGTAACTACAGTGGCAAGGCCTTTTATGGAGGTGGCAGCTGCCATCCCTTGCCATCCCTTAGAACCACCACAGCCAAAGAAGTTGCATTAAAATGGCGTGGCTAGCGTCACATGACGTGCTATAGCCTTCACCCTCACTGTGTTGGTGGTATTGAGTGATGGGGGAGTCGTGGTTGATGGGTTGATCTGGACACAAGTAATTTAGGGAGGGGGTTACGTTCATTACAATCACTTACAACTTCTGTTTAAATTGTTTTCACATAAAGGATATACATGTGTGTACATGTGTGTTGGGGGTGTGTGTGCATATGAAGGAGAGGAGGATGTGAGGTTAGAGGTGTCTGGATGATAGGACAGGGAGGAAAGGCTTTTGGCTCCAACTCCCCAGGGGTCACGGGGGGGTCAGCTGTGACTCAGAGAGGTGGGAGAGGCTGTGGGAGAACTGCGAGTAAACGCTGAGGAATACTTTCAGGTCTGCTTGGAATAATTGCTGTGCCTCCCTCAGCTGGGGAACAGATCGGACTTGTGGGCTCGTGTGCACGCCTGCCTGCACGTCTCCCCGACAACAGAGTGAGGAAACTCAGTTCTCAGTTTTCTCAGTATGCAATAATGAAATATACTAAATATATCCATATACTGAACTATATGTATGCATTAGCCCTTAGAACTCAGAGTCTATCAGTAAAATTTGATTTCAGTAAATAAATACAGAGTAAAACAGTCTAAAACCGGTGTTTACCTTCAGAACTTGGGTTTGTGAAAGGCGCTATATAAATGTAACCCATTATTATTATTATTATTATTATTATTATAGAACTCAGAGTGTATCAGTAAACTCTGATTTCAGTAAATATAAACAGTGTAAAACAGTCTAGAACTGGTGTTTGTTTTCCTACATGCTCGCGGTTTGCTGCTGTTTCTCTCGGCGCCGCCACTCGGCCGCTCTCTGGAGCCCCTCCCTCTGCAGGTTTTCCCCACCCACTTGTGGGCGGAGACGGTACTGAAAGTTCTCCTAGGTTCAAAGTGTTTTCTTCTGTTTGTTTCTGAAACCTAAAATAAAATAAATTTGTTCATTTTTGTTCTTTATGTTCATTTGTTTGGGACATTGTGAATAACACCCCAGTAGTGTTTATTATTACATGTTTTTTCAATTACATTAACTTTGGTTCTACGTGCCACAGGAACACCAAACAAAGCTCAGCAGTGGAGTACCAATTCAAACCAGGGGAACTACCATATGAGGAGTTGTTTTACCGTATAATGACGATTTACCATTTTTTGCATGGACCCGTGCCATTTGTGTTCTAAGAGCTAACTGGGTGAGTGTGAGGCCTAAGCCCTAAAGTACTAGATAATTAAGGGTTCATGGTTCTGGTCCTGGAGGGCTGGCGTTTGGCACAGTTTGGTAGAGCCCATACTCACCAGATCCACTAAACCTGCCACTTAACAGAGGAGCTGAATCAGGTGTGTTCAAACAGGACAACTGTGCTGGAGACTGGACATCCAGGACCAGACATGTGCACCCCTGGCCTTATAAAATTACACAGTAAAATGTCTTAGAACTGGATAATAATGTGAATAATGACACGGTGGAAAGTGCAAACATGCACACTCTTCATTTTACAGGAAAATAAACCTATAACCCTATAAAACCACTGTACAAATTGTTGCTTTCTTTTACAGTTCAAATTCACTGTAAGGCAATAGACACATACTATAGATTCTTGTGTCTTCATATGTCTTTGCACCGCCTTTTTAGCCCTCACAGCCACATGGCACTTCTTCAGAAAGTTTTCCGCTTGACTTCCTGTGAATTACAGTGTAAGTTTGTTTGCACTTACCTCCATGTTACTGTAAATACTTATCCATTTATGAGTGTCATCCATCAGCTTAATGGCTAGAATCTAACAGGAATTTTAGTTCATTTTTATTGACTGTCCAGCTACTATTTTATCCTGAAAGAGCTGGAGATTGTTAGTACATCCAACCTGATGGATATTTACATATAATATAGTTAGACATACAATTAGGTTATGCAAGGACTCACACTTATATACCTAGAAACTGTGAAGGACAGTGACAAGCTGTTTAGATTTAACATTTTTCTTTGCAAAAACTTCAGCTAAAATAAGTATGCTTTACTACACCCAGGAGTGTTGTAAGGCCTGGGAGCCCAGGGCCTTAAATGTTTTATGAATAGCTACAAGACTCAAAAATCTAATCTAATCTTCTAATCGCCTGTCATTCCAAACACACATGGCTGAGGTCAAATGTCCAAACGTTAATTGTTTTAATCAAAATCTCCACCTCATTCCAAAGACAACACACGTTAAGCTAAGTTCATACTACATGATTGTAGCACTGTTTTTCTGACAGGTTTTGGAAAAGCCCCAGATCAGAAGCAAATCTGTGTTAACTAGGGGCTCGTAAGTTGGATACCAATCATAATGTGTAAATTGTTGAAATACTTCATCTGCGAGGCTCACCAACAACTCACAGATGCCCAACAGAAATCTAGCAAGCTAAACATCTGGATCTGTCAAGAAGTCCAGCTCCTGTAATATGAAAAGTTAATTTGGACTGAGTGTGACAACAAGCTACAATTAATGAGATCACAAGCAAAGGTTGAAATAAAACCTGGGGGAGTTTATATTATTTATATTATTCATTTTTGCATATTCTTTTCTTTTTCTTGGATTGCTCACAGTCTGTTTTGGAAGCAAATGTATTTTGTTATTTTTCATGTCATTTGTGACTAAACATAGTATGCAAATAAGACACACAGGCTGGTAAAAAAAAAAGTGTGAGTGTGACCCGCCAAAACTGATCAGTCATATAGTCAGAAAACATCGATGACTACAAGCTCTCTGATTACAGGTCAGCAAGACAGTAAGTTGTAGTGGGGACAGACACTTTATAAGTCATATGGTGTTACCAGTAAACCTAATGTGAACAGAACCTTTCTGTAGGATTTTTAGGTTGACTTAAAGGGGACATATTATATCTCTTTTTAAACAAGTTATAATCGGTCTATGGGCTACAAAACATGTTTATGAAGTTCTTTGCACAAAATCACTCTCACATAAAGAGACTCACCAGCTCTATTCCTGACAGGTTCAGTCCCTTTCAAAATGAGCCTTTTAAGGGCTCTGTCACTTTTATGCAAATAAGCTGTTGCTGACCATGCCCCCGCATCCCAAGGTAATGCTGCGCGTTTACCACACGTGAAAATGGCAGAAAACAGAGGCGCTATCAGCCCTATATGTTGGACCCTGAGTCGGACCCAGAGCGAAATGAACACAACACTTCATGAGTGATTTGCCTTTGCCTGTAGCCATAGGGCTCGGCATCTTATGCGAGCTCGTAAAACCAGCAGACAAAAATGGCGGACCTTCAACTAATCTAGTGGGTAGAGCTCAACAGGTGAGGTGCGGTTCTATGCAAATTTCCTCATCCTGACATCAGAATAACCAAAATCTTTCAATTGACTCACAGAAAACAGATGGATGTTTGTTTTTTTTCACACTTAGAGTGTTTATAGGAGCAGTAGAGACACAAATGAAAATACAAATTTTTTGCATACTATGTCCCCTTTAAAGAGTGAAAGAGGAAATAAAACTTTATGATGAAAAATGTACATGATTCCAAATTTGTCTATAGGTATTTATGTATGCAAATGTCAATGAATTTGCTTTTAGAAAAAAAAAACTTTCACTTCACTCCACTTCTTTTTTGTTTTGTTTTTACATAATTTATATAAGTGGAAGAATAGTAACAACATTGTTCCAGCGTTGACTGTGTGTGTGTGTGAGTGCATCTGTAAATGCATACTTATGCACGCATATGTGCATGCTTGGTTGTGTGTGCGTATGTTTGGGTGAATGCATCTGCATATGAAGTGAAAGTGACCATTCTGTCATTTGTGACCACAGCACACAGTTTGAACTGCACAAAATTCTTCTTCTGCATTTAACACATTTAACCCATTCACCAAGTGAAGCGGCAGACAGCCAGGAACACAGCGCCCATGGAGCAGTGTGTGGGGACTGTACCTTACTCAGGGTTACCTCAGTGGGGCAAAACCCACGACTCCCTGATTGCAGGGCAAACGCCAAACCACTAGGCCACCAGTTGCCCCATACTTGTGCATACATATGTTCATGTTTGTTAGTGTGTGTGTATGTGTATGAATGCATCTGTGTATGCATACTTATGCATACATATGTGCATGTTTGTGTGCGTGTGTGTGAATTTGTGTGTGTGTCTGTAAATGCATCTGTGTATGCATACTTATGCAAGCAAATGTACATGCTTGTTTGTGTTTGTGTGTGTGTGTGTGTGTGTGTGTGTGCCAGGCCTCCATGGCGGGGCAGGTCTGGTTCCCATTAGATTGGAGGCCCGGGGTCGCTTTGTTTGCGAAGGCAGGACGTCCCACAGGAGAGCGAAGGGAGCAGGCCACAGCCACTCCGCCCCATTGGGCCTGGATAGATTCGAGTGAGAGAGAGAAACAGAGCAAAAGAGTCAGCTGCGAAAGCTCACGCTCTTCCACTCTCACCAGGGTCAGCCTGGAAAGAACAGAGAGAGAGACGTTCGAATGTTTACGGATGTTCGCTGTTTATTGGCTCTGGACGAAGCGCTCATCTGGCCGCTCCCACCAGCCGTCTCGAGAGGACATGTGATGTGATGGATGCATCATTCCCCGCTGAACCTTGCCCTGCACTAATCGCCTTCGACAAGTTTAATATGCGTGTGTGGACAGGTTTAGAATTCAAAAGGGCTTGGTTTCATACAAAACATTTAGGAACTGCCCTCAAGCACTGGCAAACATCTGTTCATCAAACTGATCCTCAGCAATTAGAGCAAGACATTTTCCCTCTTCTCAAACATAGCCAAGACATTTGGTGACTAAAGTTCACTTCTCTTGTTCTGCACTGAAACTAAGTAATGTAAGCTTATACCCACCACAAACCAAAATCATTACACACAAACTGCGTCAAGTTATTCAGTGATCTCAAACAGCAGTTGACGCCTGAATTGTGTCCTTAGATAAATCAGAATCGGAATCAGAAAACTTTAGTGATCCTGGAGGAAATTGCATATGTAATGACTGCAAAGACACACAGAGACACAGAGACAAGATCAATAAAAAATCTGAAATCGAAATAAAATCTAAATAAAAAATCGGTAAAAAAAAAAGAAACTCAATATGAAAATATACTATGCCATACACAGAAATGCTGAGTATAAATGCTATATATAAGTAACACAATTAACTGAAACCTACAGACACAAATGGTAGTTTTGAGAAAGTTATTGCATTTAGTAGAGGATCAGCCCCCATTAACAAAAAGCCACATAATACTTCAGATGGTAATAAAACTGCACATGAAGTATTTCATATAATGATAATGTTTCAACGTCCGATAAGAACATTGCACAATATTGCAAGTGGCAGACTGTTGTACATCATAGCAAAAATAATAGTCCTTCACATAATGATAGTTATTTATATGAAATTAAACACCAAGAGGCATACATGCTCATAACAGCCATACAGAGTCAAAAACATTTTTAATATTGTACAATAAGGTGACATGATTTGAGGGAAATGTGTGATGATTTATTAGTGTAGTTTAAATCCTAACCGGAGGCAGTTATCTAAAAGTGATGTAACGATTCTGGACCAGAACTGAAGTCTGTACTCACGGTGCATGTGATGCGAACTGCAAATTTTAGCTTTGCGTCATTGAGAAAGCACACTGCACTGTGACAGAGGGCACACCAGTACCTAGCCATGCGCCTGATGAAAAACATGGATTCCACCACTAAAATATGCTCAAGATACAAGATTCTGCTTGAGCTTCAAGATTCTGATCAAGGTTAAACGTGCTCAAGACAAGGGATTTTGATCAAGCATGCTTGAGTCATGGTGTGAAACTCCAATCATATCACAATTCAGTGGACATGTTTGAGTACAGATGAATGAGGAAACAGCCGCAGAACTGTGAAGAGTTTGGTAAGGCCTATTCAACTGCAAAGGACAGCTGGACAGAGAGATTTCTGTAACAGCACACCACATGACTGATACATGGGGAATCTCTGGATATGACTAATTTACAAAGCACACATGAGTGAGTATTAAAGTATTTACAAAAGAAATATCAAAGTTGTTTCATTTTTTTCCAAGCTGAACCTTAACATGAGCCAGGCCATAAAAATTGAGGGCCAAACTGAACCGTGAAAAGACTGAATCTATAAAGAACAATAGCATTGCAGTTCTACCAAACTACCGAACATGTCTTGGCTGGTTGGCTACCTTTGGAACTTTTCACCAAAGTAATATTATTGCAAACAGCATGCATTCTGCATAAAAAAACAAATAAGCAGGATATATTTGTCTATAGTTTTCTTTCAGCCAGCCCTATTTTGCTGATCTCCAGTCACTGGCTCTTTTGCGTGAACTCGTTCTCCCCTCCTTCTTGAGACAGTCCGGTGAGACAGACCAGAGCCAGTAACGATGACTAGGAGCCGAGCCTTTTCTCTTTTTTTCCAATTTGATTGCAGGCAGTAAAGCGTGGGTCATGCGCACGCTGGCTATAATGGTGAAAAGAGTGCTGGCTGCGTTTGAAGTAGCCGGACACCGACACCGCCAGGCCATAAAAGCCTCTGTGCATGGCGTGAGCCAGCGCAAGCTGAGAGGACACCTGGGGCACGCGCTTGGCCAGGACGGTCTAACGTGTCTAGCCGACCCGGCCCCCAAAGCTCAGAAGTGGAGTGTCTCGTTCACTCTCCTTCTGTCTCTGTCTCTCGCTCTCTCTCACTCCTAGCTGTTCTGACCAGGGGGGCTGATTTATAGAGCCAAGAGCTGTGCTCTAACTTTCCTGGAATCCTGCGCTCTTTCTTGAGGAGCTGAGGGGGTTGGTGAAAAGCTTGCTGCTGGGACACTGTGAACTGAGGGCAGCCAAGGGGCTATATTTCACTATAGCCATTAAAACAATTGACTTCCATATGCACCGAAAGCTGGGGGTCTGTTGACTGAGTTACATACCCGACCTCTCCCATTAGATCCATTTTCCTCACAGCTTAAGCCCCCGAAGAGTTAAAGGGGTGTTACATGACACCGAAGGGCCTGACTGCAAACTCCGTCATGCCTTTGGCACTGACCCAAGGCAGAGCTTGAGCCCAGAGGGGTCAGAAAAAACTCTTTAGGCTGAACAGTTTGTGTGTTTAGAGGCAGGCTAAATATTCTTTTGGCTCAGTTCCTGGTTGAATTTTGAACTCTTGAGCCCGGTAGATAAGGATGAGTTAGAGGATGAAGTAACATACACAGTAAGAGGTGCATTAATGGCATCTTGTGTTGGGTGTGGGGTGAGGGAACAATGATTACAATGATAATGAAAAAAGACTGTTTACTTAAAACAGTTTACTGTATTGCTTTGGGATGTTCATGCAGTGGACCCGGTTCTTCTGATGGGCGGTAATGCTAATTGATATGGCGAGGCCCAAATGGCATCTCTTATTCCATTACACCCTATAATGAGAAATCATTTGTGTTGCCTTTGTGGAAGTTCTAGATATGTTACTCTGGCCATCACTTTTGGTTTTATAGGCCTCTCCTCTTAGAAGCCTGGTCTTGTAATGTTAGAAATAACCTTTAAATAGTTACACTGGCAAATATTTGGGTGGACAGGTGGACTTTGCTCTTGCAATGTTACAGGAAATGATATAACACAAGATGACTCAACTGGTCAGTTAATTAAATACATGTCGATAGATGAATCAAAGGTAGAAGTAAGTACTGCAGCCCTGCTCCGTGAAAGAGATCTTGTTTCATAAACGAGGAGACACAGAGAGCAAAAGCATGACTGCATCCATGTCCTTGCCCTTTAAGATTACAAAAAGTTATTGTCAGCATCTGCGCCAACGCAGAAACTCACAGGATAACAATCCCCCCTTAATGACTAACACCCACAGGCTCTGAGCACTCCACTGTTTCACCATAGAGTCTCCAGCCATCAGGAGCAATCTGCTTTCAGTTAGCATCAGCACAGACAAGCATGTCAGGATTCATGTGAGTTCATGATTAAAAGCAGCTTTCTCTCTCTCTCTTTCTCTCTCTCTCTCTCTCTCTCGCTCTCCCTGTGGCCTTTAGCGTTGCTGTGTTCATCATTTTATGGTGCATTCTTCTGAGCAGCTGCAATGTTGCCAAACTCTGACTTTCAAGATAAACTCTGGAATTTCTCCAGCTTAGCTGTTTGGTCCACGGTCACGAAGCAGCTTAAACAGCCCAAGTGTTTCACACACACATACACACACACACACACACACACACACATACACACACACACATATATACACACACACATCCCCCCCACACTCAGAGCAAGGAAAAACTACTTGCAAGTTTGTAGCAAGACACTGCACTGACTGAGTCCGAAAGAACTGCATTGTCAAAAGTAGCTTTAATCCTTTATTTCCCCCCACCCACCCCTGGGCCTACAATGAAGGGAAATTCCCATGATTCCATGGAGGATGATTTCTCAGCCCACTCTTTGACTTACAATCTCCCTATCATATGTCTACCACTAATTATCACTGTTGTCCCATATGAAATTCAGGTACATGGTAAGATGTCTCTAAATTTAGAGATATGTATAATTTGCTCATGTCATATTTACGTTCAGCTCCATAATTATTGACATCATTGGTGATGATAAGCAGTAAAGGTTAAAAATAGTCTTTCTGTATAATCTAGGTGGATAACAATGGAAATGGGCCATTCACCCACATAAACCTTCACTTATGAAGGTTATCAGAGTTTAGTCTTTTTTCATTGTTTTATTTCCTAATCTCAGTGTCCCAGCTGACTAAGCGACTTGGAATTGCCTCATATTTATAACCTGGTGAAGACGGAATTTATGGGAGTTTTAAGAACAGTCATCCATGACTTAAGCATTCAAATGGATTCAGAAATATATACACGGAAACTATCAGTCCGTTCACAAACATTTCTGGGAATGCCAGCAATTGTGACATGTTTGTTTCTTTAGAGGAAGTAAAGGGCTTCTGTTTTTTTGTGATTTTGTTTGTGATTTAAGCGTATAAATCTGAATATAAATATACACATTCAACATATATTTCAGTTTTGGTTGAAAATAAGCTAACTGCAGTAATAGAAATGCTACTAATATTCTACTGAACTAATGTACAATGCTATAAAGACAGTCCATATTCAAAAATGATCTGTTAAGATATGTCCCGTGTCTGCCCGTATGTATAATTATTTATAATATCACACCTCAATCACAAGACACAGCTCATATAGCTTGTGCAATCTGCTAGTGCTTTTCAGCTGACGGACTCCAGCAGAAGAACTTTGTGCTCATTATCTTGTGAAAACCTCGGCCACAGACAGACAAGACCACTTGGGGCAGCCATCTCCGCTTGACACTATGGCTTCTATCAAATCCCCTGCCGGACAAACCAAAGTGTGGCCGCATGCTTAAACCATCCATCATCATCTGTTAAAGTGGGCTGAATCTGGCCGCAGTCTGTAGGGAGGAAAAGGAAAGTGGAGTGGAAGTCAAGCCATGGTAAAGGAGCGAGGGCGTAGTTTTGGTTTCGGAAGTTGTGGGGGGCACTGTGACATTTCTCATGGCAGATCCATCAACCAAAGTTAGAATTCTATTCCCATCATCCAGATTATGAAAGCCAGGGCCTAATTTATTCAGCAGCATCTAACCTTGACAGAAGGACAAAAACAAAAGCATCCACAGTGGAAACTATGCCCATGCCAAATGATTTCTGCATCTAAATCCTGGCTGCCAAGTGTTTGAATATCAAGCGGGACACTTCTGAATGGCTGGCTATAATTTCAGCTTCAGTAACTGGTGTTGTTGAACCATTGATTGGATCTGGCCGGAGTGTTATTTTAGTTTTGATTCGCTGTGGCCTATGAGGTCATTTTGTAGTTAGGCTACAGCTGTATCAACA
>JBBPCX010027927.1:19982-41980 GCA_037974365.1 Hydrocynus forskahlii | reverse complement strand
CCCACACCTGAATCATCACACACTCCCCACACCTGAATCATCACACACTCCTCACACCTGAATCATCACACACTCCTCACACCTGAATCATCACATACTCCCCACACCTGAATCATCACACACTCCTCACACCTGAATCATCACACACTCCTGACACCTGAATCATCACACACTCCCCACACCTGAATCATCACATACTCGACACACCTGAATCATCACACACTCCCCACACCTGAATCAACACTCCCCCACACCTGAATCATCACACACTCCTCACACCTGAATCATCACACACTCCCCACACCTGAATCATCACACACTCCCCACACCTGAATCATCACACACTCCTCACACACAAATCTTCACACATCATACACGTGTTCAGTAATCTCTAATAAACTCGCAATTAGTGCGTGAGTTTTTGAGATTCTTTAGTGGGCCAGTGTTTGAGCTTTTATTAAGAAGGCCTGTGAGCAGTTGTACAGCCATTGGGCAAGGCTGTGAGCAGTTAGTGGGTGGGGAGTTCTTTAAAATTTTCAGTGGGTGGGCCGTGAATATTTACTGGGAGGGGCTGTGTACAGTTAGTGGGCATAGCAAGGAAATTCATATCATTCCTGATTGAAGGACAGGTTACCTTGCAGGAATGCAAAGCTGAGAGAGGAGTTTTTTGACTGAGGGAGCACTGCTCTGTGGTGGGAGCGGAGCTCTGTTAGAAGGTGATTGGTGTGAATTCTGGCTCTGGATGAGCAGATGTGTCCCTCTGTCTGCTCTGTGATCGATAAATTAGGTGAACGTGTTTGTGAGGCTCAGTTTCCCTCCAGGTTTATTCTGATCCGTCCCTTTACACCTCACCTCACCACTCAGACACAAACACACTCTCACACCTCTTCAGCACGGCTCATCAGCACACCTAATTTCCTCCACACTAACGATATTGACCTGTGGAAGGGTCCCCACCCTCACCCCTGTCCTCCACCAGCTTACAGCTGAGCAATCTGGAAAAAATCAGCCCTCCATCAGCCAAGACACACGACAAACGACACACAGACTAATATTTATCTGTAAACACGGACTGAAGGACGGAAGAGATTTCAGGACTGTCCATGCACTTCTGCTCATTTTCTGACTCACAGAATGTCGAACAGACACAAAAATAATGTTCACTGAAAAATCAGCTTTCAGGGGTTTAAACTGCAGCGTTACACTGAAGGAAAGAATAAAGGAATAAAATGGCAAAACGGATAAAAAAAAAAATGCAATAAAAATGCTTTTCACTCTGTGAGTGCTGGAATAAACCCCAACCCCTTGATTAGGATAAGCAATTCAGAGAATGAATGCATAAAGAAGAGGAATTTGGCCTGACTCTTCATCTGAAATGGAGATCAGATCTGCCTCAACTCTTTGGATAAGGAAGCCTAAATGTTCCAGCAATACACAAATATCCCTTTTATCTGTATGTTCTTTTCTATTGCTTTCTTTACCTCTGACTTACTTTAACTGATCTTAAATTCTACGTTTATTCTGTTTTAATGTTATGGTTATGGTTTTATAGTTTTTTTTTAGACTTATTTAACCTCTGTAAAGCACTTTGTGGTATAAACACACTTGCCCTGCCTCGCCTGCTCCACAGACTCCTCGTTTCTTATTTTTTCGGCTGAATTTCTCTCCCGTCGTGTGTCACAGCAGTGCTCTTGCGTAAATGCTGTTATTTTCCCGGAAATCAAGCCCTTCTGTGACGGTGCTCTGCCTGTTTTCGAGTCGCCTCAAAACTGCTCCAGCTGAGGCAGTGGGGGAAAAGGCTCCAGCTGTTAGTAATGAAGGTGGTGGATCAGAGGGAGGAAGGTAAAGAAGCTCAGTGACTGTAAATAACGTGCTTAAAAGAACGCAGCGCCATCTGCTTAATGCATTAAGGGCCGACAAAAAGAAAAAACACACCCAATTTAAACCAGCCTGCACCCCCACCTGCAGATAAAGAGAATAAAGAGGAGAATGAGGGGAAAGAGGCGAACTGCAGAGGAATCAAAAGCATCTCGAGCTCCAGCTCTTTAAAGAGATGGGAGAGATAAAGGGATAAGGTCTTTAAGGCTCTCTTTAGACGCGATAATGAAGATGAAAGACTGTAATGATGCTAAAAGAAGTGAAGAGGTTTGAAGCTGAGGCTTTTAACCAAATTCTGATTGATTTGATATTGAATGGATTTCTTTCCATTTTTAAAGACTCCAACAGTCAAAAAAGTCCTTCCAAATGGTCCACATTTTCACATGGAAATATAAGAGACACATTTTGAAATAAAGGTTATGAGGCTTTACAAACTGTATGAGGGCATAGAGAATTAAAATTTAACTCTAAAAAACTTTAAAAGACCACTTTTATTTTTATAGTAGAGCAGATAGCTCTGTTTTGTTCTGAAAACTATGAATGTTTGAGGTGATTTTAAAGGTCCCAAACACAAATCTCTTAAAGAACAAGACCTGACCAAGGCTTGACTTCACACCTTTATTGCATTATTGTAATATTTCATTATAATGGTGACTAAAGACACCACTGATCAGTCCATCGGGGGAGTGGTTCTGCTATGGCGTGGTCCTGTTCTAGGGAGTACCAGGGACACCGTAGGAAGATTTTAGAAGTTATATCTCTGCTTAGTCATTTTAAGTCAATTTTAATTTGGTTAAATGTGTTTAAACCTTCTGCTGCCCCCCAGTGGCCACATATCATTTTAGAGTCATGAAACCAAACCAAATTAGCACAAACTCCACACTTTCAGCTTTAACTCTCAGTCATTGCTGAACTTTTTGACCTACAGTTGCTCGAAAAATGTATGTCAAAACTAATGCTCACATAATTGTGTACGTTTATTAAATTATTACTTCTAAAGTGTCACAAAACATTTAAAACCCTGGTCCCGAAACATCATTAACTCTCCCTGAAACGAGAACACACTCTCTGGACCATAAAATTAAGGTGTCTAATCTTCATGGTCCTGTCATTCTGTTGAAGTTAAACTTAACAATGTTTCTGTAGATCTGAATTCATAAGGTTTAAACACACCAAACAACAAACAGGAGGAATTTTTCATTTTCTCTGTTATACTGTATGAACAGGTTAAAAACAGACTGTAAACATTATATGATAATACAACATACACACTTGCTCCAAAGATCCAGACTTTTGTCACACGCACCAGTCACGTGATGCGCACAGGGCAATGGAAGTGAAATGCGTCATGGGGTATATAAACAGGAAGCTGGTAGGAGACGGTGCTCAGTCATTGAGTTGCCACTCCAGGTTGATGGGCCTGGTAAATCGGCAGGGGGTCGAGATTACGAATCTGGAACTAGAGGTCGCGGCTCTGTGTCATCAAGTCGCAACCCGCCTCCCGACCGTACTGCTGAGGCACCGGCGCTACCACCAGCTGTCCAACCCACTTCCTCAGCATGTCCTATCCCTAAGATGTCCTTACCAGAAAAATGGAATAGTGTAGACAGGAAGTGCAATGTATGTCTCCCCAATCTCTCTCTCCTTTTTGAGTTTCAGCCAGAGCGCTACTCCTCAGGTCAGAATCGCATCGCGTTTCTCATCTCCCTCCTCGCCGGGCAGGCAGCTGAGTGGGCTACAACAGTCTTGAGATTGGATAACGACGTGAGCTATTCGTATCCGGAATTCACCCATCAACTCAAGGTCGCCTTCCCTCCTGATAGTGAGGTGGAGGTCGACTCCCGTTTGTACCACCTGCGACAGGGAGTGAGCCGTTATACCGCAGCGTTTCGCACCCTGGCCGTGCAGACAGTCTAGGACAACTCCGCTCTCCAAATGGCCTTTAACGAGGGGTTGTCTCCACAACTTAAGGATGAACTTGCCAGGCGAGAGCTTCTGGACACTCTCAAAGGCATGATCCAGTTATGTATGTGCATAGACCAGCACATGAGTTCTCGCCCGAGGCCAGCTCCTTGTACCCTACCCCAGCCTAAAACCATCAGCCCACTGGAACCTTCACCTCCATCAGAGGCCCGCTCTGGAGCTGGGGAACCCATGCAGTTAGGGCACACCTCCCAGACCCCGGCAGATAGGGCCTTATTGTGAAGGCCTCTGTGCCTACCCCAACCACCATCGAGCCGTCTGTCCTCTCCTCCAGGGATACAGCCAGACCAGGTGAATAGGGGGAGGAACTCACCTGGTCTGCACCTCGGTAGTACCGGCCGTTTCCCATCTAATGGTCCAGGGTCACATCCAGTTGGGCCACCAACAGGTTGGACTGTTGTTATGGACTCGGCTGGCAACTTCATCAACCAGAATTGAGGCTTTATCCCAGCCGATCAACATCACCCCCCTAGACGGTCAGCCCCTCCGTTCCAGTTCCATAACTCACCAAACACATCCCTTACATCTGTCTATCGGAGAACACCAGGAGAGACTTTCTTTCTATGTTACTCACCTCACCTCACCACCCATTATAACTGGACATTCCTGGTTACTCAGCCACGACCCTATCATCTCTTGGACCCAACAAAAGATTCTTCAATGGGGTCTGACCTGTCAGGAACTTTGTCCACAGGCGATGGCTGGGGGAGTCCAGGGTCCCTGATATCGACGTGGAGACCATTCTGTCCTGCACCGTGACCTGGTAGAAGTTTTCAGCAAAAGTAGGCCATTCAACTTCCTCCTCACTGACCCTACAACCTGTCCATCAATCTCCAGCCAGGCACGGTACCACCCCACAGCCATCTCTACTCCCTATCTAAAGAAAAACAGAGGGCTATGGTGGAGTAAGTTTTGGAGGGATTCTGCCAGGGAACTATCCATCCTTCGTCCACCCTAGTGGCCGTGGGGTTCTTGTTTGTTAAAAAGAAAAATGGGGTCTCCGTCCCCGTGTCGATTTTAGGGGGCTGAATAAGATCACTGTGAAGAACCTTCATCCGCTCCCACTGACCAACACCGCCCTGGACGCCATCTCTGGTGCTTCCATCTTTACCAAATTGGACCTTAGGAACGCTTACAATCTCATTCACATCAGGGAGGGCGACGAGTGAAAGACAGCATTCATCACTCCCACTGGCCATTATGAGACCTTGGTTATGCCATTTGGCTTGTGCAATAGTCTGGCAGCCTTTCAACAGTTCACTAATGATGTGCTGTGTGACAAGCTGGCTCGCTGGTGCTTTGCGTACCTGGATGATATCCTCATTTATTCAAAGACCATGTCAGGGCAGTGTTAAAGAGGTTGCTGGCCCATCAGCTGTTCTGCAAGTTGGAGAAATGCACTTTCCACCAGAGCTCCACCACATTTCTTGGGTTTGTCATCTCTCCCCAAGGTGTGGCCATGGACCCCAGAAGTTAGATGCTGTGCGTAACAAACCAGTAACTGCATCCTTGCAGTTTCTTCTCCAGAAAATTTAATCCCACTCAGCAGCGTTACGGGATAGGGGACCACGAATTGCTGGTCATCAAGTGGGCTCTGGAAGAATGACGTCACTGGCTCCAGGGCGGCAGTGACCCATTCATTTTCTGGACTGACCACCAAAACCTTATAACAATCCAGCAGGCAAAACAACTCAATCCTCGGCTGGTGCGGTGGGCATTGTTCCATCAATCCATCATCTACCCCTTTGTCCTGCACTCAGGGTTGGGGGGGCTGGAGCCTATTCCAGCTGCAATGGGCGAAGGCAGGGTACACCCTGGACAGTCACCAGCATGTTGCACAGCGTGGATGTTGTTCTTTGAACAATTTAATTTCACTCAATCTTATCGCCCAGGGTTGATAAACACGGTTCATGCCCTCTCTCCTCAACATCAAGTAGAGGGCCCCCAGGCGGACACCACGCAATGTCCTACCACCTCAGATGATTGTTTTGCCTCTCCAGTGGGATTTGGAAGATCGAGTCCGCCAGGGGCAGACCTTGGAGCCCCCTCCAGCAGACAACTCTTTGTTCCCATTGGACTCTAATTTGACACTCTCCAGTGGACTCACTCCTTGGCCATTGTGGGCCACCCTGGAGTCAACAGAACTCTCTCTCTACTCCAACATGGCCTCTGATGTTAAAGAGTTCGTTCAGGTGTGTGTCGAGTGCGCCAGGATGAAGAACTCCAACCAACCAATTCCAAGAGACCTTCACCCGCTTCCAGTTCCTCGCTGTCCCTGGTCGCACATCGTGCTGGACTTCATCACCAGTCTGCCGGATTCTGAAGAGAAGAATACCATCCTGACGATTGTGGATTGATTCTCCAAGGCCGTGCACCTGGTGGCTCTAACGCCCCACTGCCAAAACTACCGGAGAAAGTAGTCCGTTTGCATGGGTTCCCCAGGGACATTGTCTCAGACAGAGGGCCTCAGTTCTGGAAGACCCTCTGCCATCTGATCAGGGGCGTGACCACGGGGGCGCTGGGGTGGGCACTGCCCCCCAGAGACAAGCCGTGCCCACCCTGCGAAATGCTCCATCTGTCCAATGAAAACTCTGGAGAAAAAGATTTTTTTTGTTTTTCAAAATTGGCCCATTTGAGTAGGGGGTGTGTCCCTCACCATGCTGTTGCTGACACAGTTCACTTCACCACGCATTCTGCAGCATGTTTTGGACCTGTTGACTGCATTCTTTAATTAAAACAACATATAAGTTCCAGTCTTATTTTATTTTGTGCATGGTAAGACCAAAAACTGCATAGGTGGTTTATTAAGAAGCAAACATCTAAAACCTCTGTCGATAGAAGCCCAGCACCGCTGCTACCAACAGGGAGCCTGGCAACACCCCCCCCAAAAAAATGGATGGATGGAAGGAAGGATAGATATTTTTTGTCCCCCCAGATAAGCCAAATGCCCACCCACACGTGATGTTCTGGTCACACCTCTGCATCTGATCGACTCCACTTGTAGTCTGTCGTCCGGATACCGAGTGGACCAACCAATAACTAGAGCACTTTCTGAGATGTTTCGTCATGGATCACCAGTGCTCCTGGGCCTGCTACCTCATTTGGGCTGAGTTGTCTCACAATGTACTTACTTCCTCAGCTACTGGCCTCAGTCCATTTGAGGTATGCAACGGATTCCAACCTCCGATGTTTGAACATCAGGAGCCTGTGGTTGATGTACCGTTGGCCCAACAGTTGGTCCGCAGGTGCTGGCAGCTTTGGCAACAAGCCTGTGATGCTATCCGGCAGGCTCCCCTTCTGCCTCGGATCACTGATGGTGGTCAGTGGCATGCATATACCGTCTTTTAATGTGGTCTTGACGAACAGTTCTCCAGGCTTCCTCATGGACTTTCAAAGAATTTAATTTTCAGTCCCATCCCTGAACCTGACCAGTTTCAGAGGAATGTCTTTTGTTTGTTAAGCCACAGAGTGACCTACATATGAATCATTCAAGCAGAACAAAGCACATTTAACTTAAGGCCTGAACCAGTGGAGAAACAGGTGCAGATGATTCCAGATGATCAGGCAGTGATCAGTATACTGGTGCTTCTGAATGCTGAGTGTTTGGAACTCCTTTATCTGGGCTATTTGTATCCTTAGGCACTTTGCAGTCTAACACAGTAAAACATTTGTTCCCATTTCTTTCAATTAATCTATTCAGTATGCCAAAGAGAAGACAGTTTGACAGACAGAAAATAGCATTTATGCATAGATTCAAAGTAAAACGGAGATTGAAAAGACCACCACAAAGAATGTACAGCCTACTTGTACCTTAAGTGACAAGTGATCTTTTTTGGGGGAAAATTCTCAAGCAAGCAGCTGTAGGCCAAAATCTCCATTTCTCCAAACCCTAAGCAGAGATGCACTGAAAAAGCAGAGTATGACATGGATCCTCGTCTTAGCTTGGTTGGGCACATGGAGTCTTTAGGAGAACTGTGTGAGATCTGAATCATCACTCCTGACCTGTGTGGTTTCGTCAGAGCATGATGACAATAGTCCTTTCAAACTTGGTGCAGATGTACATCATCTGTTTGACGACAAGCTGGAAGAGGTAGAGGTTAATAGGACTGAGACCGCAAAAGGCAATTCAGAAAATATAGATGCCTCGCTCATTTTCCTGCAGGACAGAGGTCAGACCTGTAATTGCCTGATCCTCCAGATAAAATGGCTCTTTCACTCCAGGCAGTAAAAGAGCAGCAGGACCAGTATGGTCCTTCTAAGCACTGATCATTTTCCCTCACTCAACTGAAGATGAATCACTCTCAAATCGCTATAGCCAAAATGTCACCCTCCTCCAGACATGGCAGGAAATGTTCTTGTGCATCAAAGTTCCACATTAAAATTCAACAATCCGTTACTTCGTGAATTGTTCTTGTATTCGCTCATTTGCCTGACTGCAAAGCTGCAATTTCAGGCAGGTGGTGATACAGATATCGACTTCCTGATGCCTCATTGATGTTGTTAATGTATCTATTTTATAAAACAATGATGTTAATGTTTAAATATCGACTCGTTCGACATGACAATCACATTTGTTGTACAAGAGTACAAGCTGTGGTTTCTAAGGTTATAGTACCATAGTAGCGATGAATGAATCAGAGAGAAGAAAAAAATGGTTTATAAAAGCGTGTAACAACAGCTCTGCAGGGTCATTTACCGGTGTTACTTTGACATGTATCATTGGTTCAATAGTCATGCTAAATTATAAGATTGTTTTTTCAGCATTAAACAGTGAATGTGTTTCTTGGTTGTTGTGTGTCCTGCATGGTGCTCTGTCCGCCAGTTGGTTCATCCGTTGTTGGGATGCAGTTATGATGGACTGTCAGATGTATAAAAGTATAAATATAAGCCTTTGAGTGTAAAGATGTCGGTTTATCGGCTGTAATCCTGAATTTCCATTAACCTGCAGTGTTGATCAGCAGTTAGAAGTCTTAGATTGTTCAGTGTTGAAAATTCCAGACCACACCGGTGTAATGGAAAGTAGTCAGGCGGTGCAACGATGTGCTGTGATGCACCAAAGTGTTACAGCCTGTAGCCAGAAGAGGCAAATTGGGGATAAAAATAAAATACGTACAGCTTTACAAATTTTAGGAAAGGTGTCTTCGGTCTGACATCCAGAGAAGTAAATTACATAAACAGTTTCCTCCGGGATCAACAAAGTTTTCTGAGTCTGATTCTGATTGGTGTTTACATGTATAACCTCACATTTTATCTTGTCTTGTGTTTTGTTCTCCAGGGTCGCTGTGTGAGCTTCACTCGGGTAAAATCCTACCCATCCCCTCGGTACCCAAGCAATAACGGCAACAGGAACATTAGTAACAACAGAAACAACAGCAACGCCTCCAGGCACATTTACAGTTTGCCCCACAGCCCCACCCCACCGGCCCCAAAGAGCAATCTGCCCCCAAACCCTCACAGTTACCCCGTCCATTCCACAGACCCCCACTGCAGTTACCCCATTCACCCCTCCTACCCCTCCCACTCTCCAAACTCCTCCCTGCCCCCTCTTCCTTCAACCCCGCCTCCATCTTCCATTACCCCGCCTCCTTACATACCCCCACCCATCAGAGCTTTACCCCAAGCCTCCTTTACTGTCACTTTGGCTCCACCTCCTTCTCCACCCCTTGGTTCGTCTCCCTCAACTTGCCTACCTCCAACTCCAGCAACGACTGCCTGTCTGTCTCACTTGGTGACTGGCTCTCTACCTCCACCCCCTCACTGTACTCCACCTGGACGAGCTCCTCCTCCGACCCGCCCTCCACCCCGCCCTTCCCATGATGGTCTCCAGGACTGAACAGGTTCCATAGGGTCGATCTCAGCGCCCTTGGTTCCGTCCTTCAGTGGAACCTCTCACACCCCATTTGGACGACTCAAGTCCAGGCGACTAGACAGATCTAAAACTTCTGCCATGTTCTAAAGATTTTTTTTCCTGTCCAAATCTGAACCAACACCTATGTGAATGCCAGGACGAAAAACAAGACAAGAAATTACATTTACTATCAGCAAAGGTGCTAGAAACAGATTTGCCTAAAAAACACAGCTTGGGACTTTACAAACTTTTTAACGCACCTCTTCTGCTTCAAACCTCCTTGTAGAACAAGAGTCTGGACAAGTTTGATCTCCTTGAGCAGTCTGTTCAAACCTAAACATTTTTCCATCTCCAGACTTTTCTTCCTCCTGCCACATAAAACAGGAGGTCCAGCGCTGGTCCTGGAGGGCTAACACCAGCTGATATTTGCTTGCCCATTACCTGTCACGACAGAATGTATTTCTTTGCTTCCTGGGACATCCCAACAAACACAGCTAATTAAACCGGTGGAGAAATACAACATCTGTTTCTGTATTTCATCTGAACAGCTAACAGGATAACCCAACCTACCTAGTGTTTTTACGACCACACTCCCAGAGTGTAACGTCACGTGAGGCCCTCCAAAACCACAGTTGGACACTCCTAATGTAAAATAACTCTCTTAGATTCATACTGCCCATTCTGGAATTGGGACATAGACTCCATAGTGGACATTATGCCAGGGACATTGCAGCAGGATGACCTTCCTCTCAACGCTTGTAAAAGCACCCTGACCAAGGCCCGCAGAGTTTCCAGCACTATTCGGACATGCCTTGCGTCTGTGTCTGAGTGATAATTATGTTATGTTCATCCTGTGTATTTTGCAAAGCTGTTAAACACACAGGACGAACATTTACATAATGTATTGTATTGTATTGTATTGAGGGCAACAGCAATACGCAAATCCTACTTTACTTGAGAGATCAGCGGCTCAGCTTTTCTTGAGCCTTTCTGCGAGGAGGACCCATGGTTCCACGACCGCAGAGTTATGGAAAGATTAGCAAAGAAGAAAGGTGGAGTTCATTCAGTTACTTGTTTGTGGCTAATATGTATATATGGCAGTAAGTATCTGTCAGAAGCAGCAGATGCGAAAAATGCTTGCAGATACAGTAATTACAGTAATTGAAAAAATTGGCTTCTTTAACGAGCTGTTACTCGACAGCGGTGTTTTTACTGCTTAAAAGGCCCATATCCTACATGCCCTTATGAAGTACAGTACTAAGCAAAAGTCCTGAGCCACCCCTTATTTTTCATATTTTGCCTGACCTTCTTGTAGTTTTAATGTGGTCTTGAGTAACCGTTCTCCAGGCTTTCTGAAGGACTTTCAAAGACTCTCATTTTTAGTCTAGTCCTTGAACCTGACCAGTTTCAGAGGAATGTTTGTTAATACATACAGTGACCTATGTACAAGTCATTCAAGCAGAACAAAGCACATCTAACTTAAGTCCTGAACCAGTGATGAAGCAGGCACAGATGATTCCAGATGATCAGGCGGTGATCAGTATACTGGTGGTGCTGAATGCTGAGTGGTTGGAACTCCTTTATCTAGGCTCCTTGTATCTTTAGGTACTTTGCAGCCTGCTGCAGTGAAACATTTGTTCCCATTTCTTTCATTTAATCTACTCAATATGCCAAAGAGAAGACAATTTGACGAACAGAAAATAGTATTTTTTAACCAACAAGGTGATTCAAAACAAAATATGAAGAAGTGACTGGTGGCTCAAGACTTTTGCACAATACTGCATGTATGTTTTTTAATTCATTAACAAATGCTGTTTTAATTAGCTTGCCCTTAAGATTTTTATGTAAATGAGCACTCTCTGATTGGATGCCTTGTATTATGCCTTCAAAAAGAAACACTCCTTTATAACGTTGGGCTGTGTGAGCGGAGCTAAACTGCTTTAGGTTGAATAAGGGAATGCATGGGTTTTTATGACTTGAAAAAAAAAAGAATTTAAAATCATTTCAACTGAACAGACTGAGGGATGAACATATTTCGAAACTGCACCAAATAAAAGGAAGAAAAATGTGATTTTCCAGGGTATGGGCCCTTTAAGACTCTTCTAGTTTCCTGGCTGTTTTCCTGCCCGTGTGGATGAGGGTGTATCCATGTCTCAGTGCAATAAGTTTCTGGGGCATAAATTCAATGAACAGCATGTTTTACACACTGCTATTGAATCTTTTACGAGCTGTGGCACCCACACTCCTCACTCAGTGAATGTACATGGAAGATTTGTTTTTTCAATAAAAGTTATTGAAAAATTAAAATATTTTCAGGTAAATGAAGTTGCTTCTCACCAAACACGCCAGTAAATCTCTACCCTTACCTCAGCATAACTGTCCTCTCTCTCTCTGGGTGTGCAGGTTGGTCCTCCCCCTCCCACATCACTCTGTATAACTGTCCACAAATTCAACCTCTTTCAAGAAAAACGGAACGAGCAGAAACAGCCCTTTGGTAACTGAGGTCTGACACCCACTACTAACTTTGAACAGTTAAATGACACTCACACTCTATTACAGTATTACTACATTTGTAGGGATGTTTCATTGACTTGTGCATTAGTGTATTTCAGTCATGTGACACCTATACCTAAACTTGACCCTGACCTTTATCCTAAGCTAAGTTTTTGCTCTTTTAGTTTTTCCTGAAAGAGGTTGGATTTGTGGTCTAAAATAACCAAGGGTCAATAAAACACACGAGTGCGCACGCATGGATCACCCCCCCCCATAAGGTAGGTAGGAGAGGGTTAGATAATGAAGTCTGTTCTTTACAGTAGAAGAACTTCGACTGATAAAGGAGGAGAATAAATGACCTTTTGTTTAAACAGAATTAACTCCACAGACCATCCTGCTGCAGGGCTCTGTCTTCTACCATTATTCTGGCCTCTGAGACCATTCCATTAGCAATTCAGTGATTATCCTGAATCCCCACAGGAAAGGTTTTCATCAACAGATACAATCATCTCCAGTCCGATGGCATTTTTCACCGTATTAATAATTTGTCTGACATTTATCATCCAGCTGTTGTGATGAAGCTCCTCACATCCTTTATCTCAGCTCCACAGCAATCCAGCCATGGCATTCACTCCTAAATATGAAGATTTTCTCTGTAACATGAAGGTTCCTTAGGTATGTTTGGATTGGATTTGCAGCTCTGAGGAAAAATAACAACCTTGACAGTATGTAGAGGTCCCCAAACCTTGACAAGATTCTTTTACACTATTTAGGGGAACAGTATGGCAATAAATCCATTAATCGGAAAACATCACAGCCAACAGGAGAACAATATAGCTACAAATCCACCAAAAGGAGAACAGAAAGCCTTGAATCCACCAATAGGAGAACAGTCCAGCTAAAATCTACAAATAGGTGAACAGTGCAGCTAAAATCTACCATTAGGAGAACAGTCTGGCTAAAATCTACCAATATCAGAACAATATGGCTAAACATTCACCAATAAAAGAACAGTATAGTTAAAGTACACCAATAGGAGTCAATTTATTGGCCCCGGTACCAAACTATTTTTGGTAGAAAAACGTGGCATTGGTTCCAAAATGGAAACCGCCACCAGAACTACAAAAAGGGGTATCCCAGATCTGGGATTTAGAGTTTAAATCTGCACATTTCTGAGTTTTGTGCCTTATTTATAAAGGCATTTTATGGTCCACTAGTGTTTTATTAGGTAGGAGTTCACCGCCTCTGTAACTGACCACTCAGACCACTAATTCACAGCAGCTTTATTTTTAAGGCCCTGACGGATAAAATCAGGAGGCCTTTGCAACTAAAACACTTCATCCACAGAATGCACTTTCCACAATAAAGTTCATGTTGAATAAACAACTATGAACACATCAAAAACTTTAAAAACACATCACTTTAAAAGCTCTTATCATGGCTGGTTATGGCTGATCATTGCTGGATCTGGAATGAGTGGACACTACATGATGAGGTTTCTTTGTTTTAAATGGTTTTAGTAAAAAGGACCTTTTCTTTCACCATTGGACCATTTTAACACCCATTCAGGTTTATTAACATCACGCGGTACATATTGGTGTCAGTGGCCACGCCCACTTTGTCATTATGATGTCACTCATCAGGAGTTTAAAGCACCTTAAAGGCTCAAAAGAGCTTCAGTGTGAACTTTGTAAAGGTATCATATTGTAGATTTTTTCATGTTTTGATGTAGTACATGAGCATCACATCAATTCATATATAGAAACTGGATTGGAATTCAGTTTTTCTCATTTCACAAAGTGAACTAAACTGCCCTATATTCATATAGTTAGACCCACCTTCTGAAGTGTGTGAGCCCAAATGGCTTTTAGAAAAAGGCACAATGCAGGGCAGCTAATCAGAACAAAGCTACAGTATCACAGAACTCCCTCCAACTTAACACCAAACATCAAATACACAAACATTACTCATTGTCGACCTTGAAAGGTGTTATTCACAAACATTATCCACCATCACCCCGTAAAGGCGTTAACATCAAATAAACACACGTTACTCACCACTGCCCTCCAAAAGTGTTTTTACCAAACAATAAATAAGGGGCTATTTTTGTAAATATGACGTTCCATGGATGTAGTATTTTCTTTTACTGAAATAGATTTGCGTCAGTCCAGCACATGACCGTCCTTAATGTACAACCGAGAGAGTCAAGAACTGTGGGAAAACTGAGGTTGGCTTGAATAACAGAGATTATGTAATATTTACCTTGAGAGTCTTAAGGCAAATCGTGTTTGCTTTTAAAACCTTCAAGGTTGGTTATATAAAAAGAGAAATAATAAATACAAACACACAGACACAGAGAAGTAAACCAAAAAAGCATTTATCAGAATGGAATGCAGCATTGTACAGCGAGCAGAACAGCTTGCTCATCTTCACTTTACTGAGACAACGTGTCCTAATTAAAGCATAGAGACAGACGTAAACAAACTCACTACAGTGCAACTACAGCAACTTCGCAATAAACAAAAACAACCAAAAATACTAAAAAACCTACTGCAACTCCAGTTCCAGTCCTGCAGGTTTTACTACAAGGCTAATGTAACTAACAAGCAATGGAGGCTCCACCAATTAGCAAGGTGCTAACTGCAGGCCTCAAGTAGGTTTCCTATTTCTCAGCTTCTTTCAATTTTGCACAATTGTATAGTGCATATTTATTCAGACCTGATGCTAATTGATGGGGCATTACTTGCCAGCTATATTAACCTTGTAGCTTCAGCGCTAAAGCTAATGAAGCAAAGTCTAGCATCTTGGCTGATTGGTTACACTTGGGATAGAGGAGGGGGGTCTGCAAAACTACAACTTTAACACAGCTGTGGATGAGCGTAAAGGGGTGATAGTCTGGTGTGTTTCAGCAGAAAACTGAACGATACAGTGAACACGGTCTCCAGGACTGGATCTGGAAACCACGGCGTACCTTCAGGCGTGAGCGTACCATGATCTCCATAAGGCCCCGTATTTTACTCCGAAATATGATATTTCACAACAATAACACTGCCCTCCCGGGGTGTTTACAGATGAAGGCTTACGTCAAACTGGCATTCCTCAATCTCTCCGGGCCAAAGGGCGGCTCCTTCAGCTAAACATCAGCTCTACAGTCCAGCGGAAAACCAGGTTTAACCAACAAACAGTAACCCAGCTGCGAGGCAAATAATAATAATAAATACACAGTATATCCAGCATGTCACCATTCACATTTTCCTTTGTTTGGTTATATGTATTAATACTGCTCTTGATATTAGGAATAATTTACTAATATGATATACATATTGTAAATAAAAAAGAGCACAAATTGCCATCAGACAGACTTGCAGATCTACAGTACAACAATCCGTAACAAGTGACTAATAATACAATAACTCCTCAAAACAGGCCAAAACATAACAGCATTTTTTTCCTAAACACTCAAAACTTTTAGGATTCAAGATTTTAACCTATAACTGTTACACGGCAATTTTATTACTACAATGTTTTAAAAATTATGTTGTTTGTGCGTAACACATTTAAGATTTATCTTTAATTTTCTGCAATATAGGATAGTTTACGCCACTGCAGTAAAGTTTGACTGGGAGACTGGGAGAGTTTACACCACTGCTGTAAAGTTTGATGGGAGAGTTTACACCACTGCTGTAAAGTTTGACTGAAGAGTTTACACTACAGGTGGGATATTTTTCTCTTAATTGGGGAAATTGTGTGTTTTGTTTGCTCATTTGTAAAGCATTCTCTTGTTTCAGAAATTCATCATTTAAATGACTGAATTTATTATTGCCACCATTACTGTCACTATTTTGAACATTTACAATGGTTCTGTCCTCTCCTGAAATGGTTTTCTGTTGAAAGACTAAAGGAAAGAAGAGAATCTAACTTTCAGAGTCAGATCTGTTCCCAGTCAGAGCCCGATATTAGAGACGTTAGGAAAATGACGTCTGAATCTGGGGTCAGCGGTCGGGTCCTGCCGAGTGTGGATAAATATTTTATACTCAGTTTTGGTCCAGAAGCAACCATCAATTTGGTATATGATACTAGATAATCAAATATAACATTGGTCGGGAAAACATTATTTAATCCCCTTTATTACATTTTAGGCCTGTTTTAGTTTATGATGTATAGAGTTATTACATTACTGATCAATTTTATTACTGATCAGTCCTTTCTACAGGAAGGCTGTGTGTGTGTGAGAAGCACTGGGTGTTTTTTGGCAGAAGCAGAAGTGCTGCAGAGGGCAAGCAAAGCAGAGCACTGAGGTAGGCACACACACGCACGCACGCACAGCAGTCTTCCTATAAGAATACATAGACTCACTGCAGCTCTTTTCCAGGGAAGCTGGATGGAGCTGGAAGCCACAAACAGATATAACTGGCCCCCAACCCCCTAATGTAATCAATCCATCTCAATGTGTTTGATGTGTGAAGTTGACTTGTTTCATTTACACTGGAGCTACAAGGCTGATGTAGGACTACAAAAAGGGGTACAAGCCCTGAATATCACACTCCACTCAGACCGCGTGGAGGTGTTCAATAATCAGTAAATGAACTTATGAGGATTCTGACACTGTACAACTCACTGTCCTCTATAATCATGGACAGAGGTTCACTACCGGTCTAAATTTCTGCACACCACAGCTTTTCATTACTTATCCATTTATTTCACACACTGTGAACAACTATAAATGAAAATGTCAAATAAAACAAATTTCCTTTATAAGATGAAAGAATCTGTAACAGTGCATGTCTGACATTCTATTAACTGGTTGTGTGGTGATGCAGAGTCAAATTCTAGTTATAATAGGTATAGGGGCTATACAAAACATGTTCATGAAGTTCTTTGCACAAAATCACTCACATAAAGAGATCTCACCAGCTTTATTCTTGACAGTTTTGGTCCCTTTCAAAACGAGCCATTTCAAGACTGTGTCCCTTTTATGCAAATAAGCTGTTGCTGGCCACGCCCCACCCATCCCATGTTTAAACTGTGCATTTAAATTCTGGATTTTACATTAGAATCCATGTCCTTCTTTCTTTCTTTCTTTCCTTCCATCCCTTCAATAAGTGACAGTGGTCCTAGCCTGTATGGTGACCAGGCTGAAGGAAGGAAGGGAGGGAGAAAGAGAGGGATACATTAGGTGGACAAAAGCATTGGGACACTCAACACACATGAAAAAGGCAGAAAACGGGCGGTATCCAGCTCTACATGTTCGATCCTGAGTTGGACCCAGAGCAAGATGAACACAACGATTCATGTGTGACTTGCCTTTGCTGGTAGACATTGCGTTTGGCTCATCCGTATTCATAAAACTAGCAGACAAAATGGCGGATCTTCAACTAATCTAGTGTTGGGGCGCAGCAGAGCTGTACTGTATACGTCCATGGGAACAAAACACGTATTTTATACCGTGATTGGTGTATTTTCACGCCTATTTCTTTGCTTTAACCAATAGAGAAGGTTGTTTTATTGTGTTTTGAGCGATTTTTGTGGGTTATTGGCCAGCTGGGCTGAGCTTTTAAAACTGGGAGCTGCAAAGACACAAGATGGCTGAAAGGGGTGACAAGCAACAGGCTAGTGGGTGGGGTCTCGACATATGAGGGCGGTTCTATGCAAATTGGCCCCTAATGACATCATCAGGGGCCCTCCATCCAATGGCTCATTTTGAAAGGGCCTGAAACTGTGAAGAATAAAGCTGGTGATATCTCTTTATGTGAGAGTGATTTTGTGCAAAGAACTTTATGGAAATGTTTTGTATATCCCATAGACCTATTATAACTAAAGTGAGTTTTACCCATTTAAGTAACATGCAAATGTAGAAGATCTCAGTGTATGCCAAACCTTTGATTGGTAGTGTATGTCAGTATGGTGAATAACAGTAGCAGTGAAAATGGGGTCTGCATTCTGATTGTATTTTTTGTTGCTTTGATGCTAATTGGTGGGCTCTAAGCTCCAGTGCTAAAGCTAAAGAAGTGAACTTCAGACATAGGACGAATCTCGGCTGATCTCCATGGTGTGAGAAGGGAAAACCGTTTTTCAAAATCTGGTTTTAAGGCTTCCCCTGGGCCCCTCGGGGCTGAAAAGGTGCGGCGAGAAAGGGGTCCATCACAGCTCGGAGTCCGACGGTCCAGGAGTGAAGTGGGCCAACAGGGACGGAGCCAACTGCTGCCTGCTGGCCCACACTGGACACCACACGGTGTGCCGCGATCGGCTGCTGCAGGACCGCCGCCTCGGGGTAGCGTGGGGGTCTAATGTGACTCCAGACTGGAGGGTGGGCCACCAAACCCACAGGGTGCGTCTGAAACCGCACGGAAAAGTCTTTACGGGGTCCAAATGGTGCTTGGAGGAAAACGTCCTGGGCCTGGGTTGCATGTCTCTGGGGCTGGGAGAAGGGGGCGCTGGTGAACACGTCCTGCCCCCCGCGGGGGAACGGGGCATTTGAGAAGACATCCATCGAGGCACAGTGCTGCTCCAGGCCTGAAGGTGTTGACTCTGAGGCCAGCAGCAGTTTGGGGTCGTTACAGGAGGCCACAGTCACCTCCTCGTCATTCAGGACTCTCAGGCTTGTCCAGTCAGCTGCTAGCTCCAAACCGGGACCACTGGAGACGTCAGACACAAAACCGTTCACTCCGACTGGCTCACCTGAACAGAGAAAAACACACGATCACTTAAATCTGTGCAAGGAACGCTCTGATTAATGTGCAATAATGTGTTTAATTCTGATTTCAACGCCTTAATCTTTCAGCATTTAGCATCTGACTAATTTCCATTAAATTGTCACCGCTGTGATCTGGAACGTCAACAATGAACACTAATACCTCTAACTGCTGATCAAAACTGCAGGTTAATGGAGATTCAGGATTACAGTCAATACACTGTCGTCTTTACACTCAGTTTTATATTTATACTTTTATACATCTGACAGTCCATCAGTAACTCGGGCGGCATCCCAACAGCTGACGCACCAGCTGACGGACGGAGCGCCATGCAGGACACTCAAGAGCACAACACACACTCACTTTTTGACGCTGCAAAACAAATCTTTAGGCGAACATGGTCTCACTGACAAGGAGATTTAGCACCTCTGCAGTCAGGCGGTGCAACCACAGTAAATACAAGAACAATTTACAACTCAAAGTAATGGACTCTTGAATTTTGTTGTGGATTAAACAAAAACCTTATACATTCAGATGATTCCAGATGATCAGGCAGTGATCAGTATACTGGTGGTGCTGGATGCTGAGTGGCTGGAACACCTTTATCTGGGCTCATTTAATCTACTCAATATGACAACGATAAGACAGTTAGAGGGCACAAAACAGTTTTTTGTTTTTTTTAACCAACAAGGTGATTCAAAGTGAAATACCAAGAAATGAGGGGGCTCAGACTTTGCACAGGACTGTACCTTTATACTGTGAATTTCAGAACCATCTGTGTGAACTGTGTGAACGCAGCTGGAACCAAACACTTTCCCTCTGGAATCAATGAAGTACGGTTTTAATCTGGTCCAATCTCTAAAGGTCAGTTTCTTCTCATTGTTCTGTAACTGCGGCTCAGTGAAGATCAGACTTTTCGGAGCCTCTGGAGTACCAGCTAAACTGACTAGCCTCCAAAGACCACACTGAAGCCCAGCTTCATTGACTGGATTTTAGGATGATCTAACAGTGTTTTTGCTTGAGGTGCACAATAGAGACAAAACATCAGTATTGTAATTTTACTGCTACATGTTGTGATTGTGATGCCTTTCAATATATTAAAGTTCCCATACCATCACTTTTCTGGAACTGAAAAGTCTGTAAATATTGTTTTCAACGGTACATTTACTCCCCCATCCACACAGTCCATATATGGAAAATAAGATACAAAAACATTTTGTTTTTAAATCAGTTATTGTGATGTCACAGAACCAGCACAATTAAAATTTCTCCTTATTTTGGCTACAGCAGTTTAGCTCCGCCCACTCATGCACCAATTCACAAAAACCTTTACCCGTTAAAAATTACACTTTTGTTTGATAACATGAAGACCTCGATTCACTGGAACACCCAGTTACTCACCTGGAGCTGTAATTGGTCACCCTGTCAGAAACACTGTGATTGGTTAAAGTCTCATTTGCATATTGCAGTCTTTTATAATATCAGTATTGAAGAGACTGCGATCACCATGACGACTAACATACGATATTTTGTGCAGCTCTAGTTTTTGCTGGAAACGCCCATCTCTAATAAACACAAGGCCCCACTACACATACATAGAAAGGTATGTGAGACACAGCTGTTTTATTGTTGGCGTTACTGAACATACATGGATGATCTCACCTGCTTTGCATATTTATACAGAGATGTTTTTGCACTGAGGTTTATTGGCTTGGCTTTGAGTAACGTGCCCAATTAACACACACACACACACATCACACATTCTCCTAAACTGGCAAAAATGATAAACAGAGTGGACAAATAACAATGAACGGAGTGTGCTAAAGGTTCGAGGTATAATGGGAGAGGGGGAGGGCCACCTTACCCACCAAGAGATGGCAAAGTTATAAGAAGTGATGGGGGAGGGGGAGGACCACCCTACAGCGAGGGAGTGAGAGGACAGTGATACTGAATGATGGGGAGGGGGAGGACCACTGAAGTTAACGATAAGCAGCTTAGCTTTAGCTGACTGACAATAGTATGGGGAATCGCCAACCGTTTCCAAAGACATCGATGATTTAAACATCAGAAAAGGTGCTGTCTGCAAGTTCAGGATGTGCCATAATCATGTCTGTTGTAACTTGTTTTTTCTCGACATGCAGTCCTGATTCAGACATATGGAGTCAGAACATCTTGTTTTACCTGTGGTCCCGCGGCAGTTTCCCCACCCAGAACCTCATCTCTCTCCAAACAGGATCAGGCCTTACACTGGTGTTTATATCACAGGTATCAAGACAAATAAGAGCATTATATAATAATAAATTGCATAATAACCATATTAATACTAATAGGATACAGTGAAAGTTGCCTTTAGGCAACTTTAGGCTAATATATTTTATTATATATTAGTGATTTATTGGCTGTAAACACACTATTTACTACACTTGGTTGGTTGGTTATTTATTAGTTTTTTTGTTAGTTAGTTGTTCATTCAGTCATTCGACTTACATTTATACTGAACTGCTGGTGGTGCAATATGTACTGAAGTGAAAACACTGAAAATGTGATCAGACAGAGAGTCTGTGTTACATGAATCCACAGCTTAGCTCACACAGAGTTACATCACTGCTGTCTACCAGCCAACTATCTCACCCCACCAACACTATCTAATGTGCCCCCGCTCCCGTGCCCTTATCTAGTGCCAGTGGGTGAGGTACAGCTTACCTGGAGAATAAACACTGTTTTAGAAGAAAAGACAAACAGCCAAGGATTTTAAGTGTCTTATTAATGACCGGATCTGGCGAGAACACATTTCTATATCAGCACTCAAGAGTTTACAGCACTGAACCCCTTTTTCACCCATACTGAAGTGTTTAAGGTGTAAATAGAGATATTCAGAGTGTGTTTGATGTGAAACTTACCAAGTCATAAACGTTTACAGCGGAGGTCAATGGAATAAGACGTCTGTCTCTAAAAGCTCCCCCACAGAAAGTTATGGCTGTGCCCCCTGATGCCTGAGATTTTAAAAGCTTTTGGTCCTAAAAGGTTTACAGATATATACAGGGTGTTGTGAGGCAAATAAGTCCCAAAGAAAAGTGATTTAGTTCAGATTCTCCACCATTTTA
>JBBPCX010027927.1:0-19882 GCA_037974365.1 Hydrocynus forskahlii | reverse complement strand
TACAGATATATACAGGGTGTTGTGAGGCAAATAAGTCCCAAAGAAAAGTGATTTAGTTCAGATTCTCCACCATTTTAACATCCATATAAACACTCAGACACACAGAGAGCTTAACTTGGGTCACTAGTGAATAAAACGTCTGGATTTGTGTTGGAGATGGTTCCATTTACCTCCAAAGTAAAGAAATCAGTCTCTACAATCAACCATTTCTCACTCTGAAGGACAAACTTGGGAGAACTGGTGGAATTTCCCTTCAGGGTTCTGGATTAGAGATGGTGAGTAACTGGAGGAAAGTGTGCAGTAATGAACACCACTAAGCTTTGGCTTTCACATGTACATGTTTATTGAACACCCCTTTTATTCTTTTTCACAAAAATAGAAGGTGCACATGGAGTCATCTCTGCTCTAACAGAGGATCGAGGCTTCAGGGGGGTTTTGCTACAGAACTCGAACCCCAATGATCAACATCATCATAAATACCGTTTTGTTTTTCTTTTTTTTTCTTTATTCCCAACAAAAACAGCTCGAGCACATGAAAGGAAATCCGCGGAATTTCTGCACAACTACACGAGTCAAAACTCTACCGGCAAGGCAAGACCTCTACTGGACTACGGCGCTGTTTTCTACGAGCAGATGGAAGGGATTGCATAGGGTTAGCGAGAGCTGTACAGAGGCCGAGGGAAACACGAGCTCCATCTCTCAGGAACTGATGGCGAACAACGAGAACACGGTCAGCGGGAGCGATCGGTCATATTTACCCACGTTTGGCAAAAAATCAGTTTTACTCAGTCAACCCCTGCCCCAACAAATGTAGCCAATCAGTCGAGACATGTTCGGAGTCTGAATTCTGCTTCTTTAGCTTTAGCACTGGAGCTACGAGGCTAAGATACACCCAATTACTAAACAGCATTAAGCAGACTGCATGTCTGATGGCTCTGCTAACTGGTGGAGTACCACCTTATACTGCTTGTTAACTCCGGTGCTAAAAAAAAAAAAGCCAAACAGATGCCCAACATCTGAGAGGGAAAACTGGGTAGATTAGATTAACCCTGAACATCTCTTTGAGACGCAGCCCCCTCATGGAAAGAGCTGAAGGAGCTGAAAGAGTGGAGCTCCTGCAGCTGGACGTTGGGCAGCACCTTTCAGATCAATGTTGATCAACATCTAACAGGTTCAGCAGAGCCGGTTAGTGACGGACTAACAATACACGGTTCAGTATCACTGAGATAATCATCCAACCATCCACTCAGACACATTATCAACCAACACAGAGAAGAGGAGTGGAGACGAAAAGGAGAGGAAAGGTGAGAAGAGAAGTGAAGAGAAGAGGAGAGAAGAAGAGAGAAGGATGGTGAAGAAAAAGAATGGTAGAGAACAAAAGAATGCAGTGGAAAAGACATAAGGAGAACAGTGGAGAAGAAAAAAACAGTGGAAAAGAGAAAAGACGAGAAGAGGCGAGAAAAAAAGAAGACAAAAAGAAGAAAAGAGAACCATGGACACCTGAAGAGAAGAGAAGAAATTAGAAGAGAAGAGAAATGAGGAGAAGAAAAGAGAGGAGGGGAGAAAAGAGGGGGAGAAAAAGAGAAGAGGGAAGAGGAGAAGAGAGGAAAAGAGAAGAAGAGGAGAGAGAGACTGAGGCTGTGTTTATAGTAGAAGTGCCTGTACCAATCTGTCTTTCTGAACACACACACACACACACAACACGCAAACAAACACACACACATTCCATAAAAGATTCTTCAGCTGCAGCTGATTAGCGCCTGCGCTCTGATATGTGTCTGCTAGGACAGAGCTGTGTTTGGAGGAGTGTAACGATTTTCAGATTCAGTTCGATTGAAAGACAATGTTCTCTAACATGTAGCACAACCCCCTCTCACTCTACTCTGGGCTGCACCCAGACACCCAGACACCCAGTGCTGATCACTGAGAGCAGGACTGACCTGAATACACTTTAAATACTTTCTGGTTAGTCCATTGCCCCTAGAGCCTCCAGAAGGACTAGAGTAACATTCTCCCTCATAAAATTGGCCCTGCCCACTGTAGAACAGAATGTGACAGGCTGAATCCTCTTCCTAGTGAAGGTGGAGGTTAATCTGAATATGGTAGGACGCTTCAGTACAGTTCCTGAAGGCCTGACTAATGAGGGAGCTCGCTTAGATATCACAGTGATGGACATCCTGATTTGGTCATTTTCTGTTAGTTTTAATAATTTAACTCTAATGTTCCGTGTTTCGGGCGTTCATGGCGCCAGGTGAGCGTGGACTGAGCGCCGACCGTTTTTCTGCTCATTAGAGAAAATCACAGGGTCCACACGGACGTTCATAAGATAAGCCTTTATTAGTCCCACAAGTGGGAAATTTCAGCCCCAGCACTTGGTCAGCTGCGTGTTTGTGTGGCGTCAAACGCTGCATGCAACGTTTTCTTGGCATCAATTTCTGTCGAAATCCTGACGATCGCGAAGGAAACGCCGGTACTGCGTTCACATGGCTTTCGCCTGACATTCTGGAGGACTGAATATGTCCCATGATTCAATTGTTCTGGGAACCGCGACAAATCAAGTTTTGAAGGAAAATGTAAAACTACAAATCCCAACACGTAAACAATCTGGAGAGAATAATTACTGCCCCCACAGGTGAATACACGAAAATACAGATTGGGCTGCAGGCTGACGTTAAACAGTGTCAGACGAACGCCAATGTAACGCCAATCAAGCGCAGATACAAAACGCTACAAAAACACCTATGCCGTTCAGAGCGCGTTCATTTATCCAAGATTCAAACGTCTGTGTGGACGAGGCCTGCAGTAAGAACAAGACTCTGAGTAAACAAGATCTAAAATGGTGAGTTATTGCAGTGTTTTACACTAACTTAGTACAAATTTAGCGATCAGCTGTGCTATTTTGGCCTGCAGCATCTAAATGAGTCACTGAATTCGACTCCTTCAGTCAAACAGCCAGAGTCAGCAGGGAGTGTTTAACAGTTCTACTTTTTTCTGTGTGAGTACACAACACAAACTAATTCTGTTACTATGTGTTGTGAATTGTTCTTGCATTCGCTCTAGTTGTACTGCCTGACTGCAGTTTCAGGCCAGAAATCAAAACAGTAGCTCTGGGATTTGCCGCTGTTGCTTTGAAGCATGTCAGGTAGTTCAACAGTTGTGTAAAATGGTAAGATTTGTTTTACAGTGTCAGACAGCGAGTGTGTTTTTCTTGGTTGTGTGTGTTGTGCTCGAGTGTCCTAAACGGTGCTCCGTCCATCAGTTGGTATGTTAGATGTTGGGATGCAGCTGTGTGACGTTTAGTGTGATTTAGTTACTGATGAGACTGTCAGATGTGTAAAGATGACGGTGTACTGACTGTAATCGAGAATCGCCATTTAACCTGCAGTGTTGACCAGATAGAAGAGTTAGTGTTGAAAGTTCCAGATCACACCGGTGTGACAAAACATTTTAATGAAAAGTAGTCAGGTGGCGCAACAGCGTAACTGTATGTGTTGGATGGTTATTGTTAACTGATCAAATGGACCTCATTCCAGCCTCTCAGAAGAAAGGGTGGGCAGTGAGATTGTGGGTAGGTCTGGCTCTGTTTAGCTAACCCGGGACTAAGAGGATTTTTAAAAACATCTTATCTGTTCAGTAAAGCCATTTCCTCCAGGTTTAAATGTTTTACTCAAAACATAAATGAGGTTTTAACCCTGAAAGTGGTCAGGAGGAGAGCTGTAAAACTCTGTTGGGGTCTGAAGGGTTAAAGACGAATTCTATTAAATATAGAAAAACCAACATAACGAATAAATTCTCAAATATTCGAAACTATTCAGGCCAGTCCTAACTGACATTGAAGACTGTTCCCATTTCATTTAATTTATACAGTCATTCATCATCTCTGAAATCGTTACACCCTCATATTTCACTAGAAGTGGGAGAAAAAAAATCGTGATTTTTTGGCACGATGTTACATAATATTGAATTATATACTTTTAAAATCCAACAGACTTCTATTTTGGTATGTGTCTGCTCTGATAGCATTCCTCCTAAAGTCCACAAGGGGGCGCAAGCATGGTAGAATAGCATATACACTGCACTGTGTAACAAATATCGCCATAGTAAGGTATCACTGTCATGGCAACTCCCACCCCTAGTGTTTAAGAATGATTTTACAGCATCCTGGAGACACATATCACAAACCGAAACAAAATAAACAAATAAACAAACAGCGGTCAGATACGGATTGTCCTCTTTTTCCTCTTCATCGGAGCGGAGCGGGAATACAGAGAATTCAGAGGGAAAAGAAAAAAGGTGGATTTTTACATTCGCAAACACAGCTCAACACATAAAAGACAAAGATAAAGATTTCCTCTGAATATTTCTATAACTGATATACATATATCTGTATTTATAGATATGGATACTCATTTCATACATTCATTCTCTAACACTCTATTCATATTCACATATAATCTTAACCGTATATGAAATATGTCTTTAAAGCAGTTGGTCGTCATGTACACTACGAGGACGTGGGACGTTCAGACTGGTTTTTGTTTTTGTTTTTTGTTTTTTTTTTTTACACAGGGAGTACAGATCACTTTGGGGAATCAGATATTGCAGATATACATCAATTTACATTTACAATTCTGGACCAACGTACGACATCGATAGTTTATTTACATAGAGGTGGACGGGATGGAGAGAGGCATGATGGGAAATTGGTGATAAATGAGGTTGTATAAGTCCGATCATGAACTCACTGCAGCTTAAAAGAATCACATTTACAGTTTTCCACCTGTAAATCAGTGGAGACGCATCCAAATTCATCTTTCTTGGTTCAGGACCGAGGGTTAATGTTCCCCGCGCCCAATGTTAGCTAAGGCTAACACTGCTAACACAAGAAGTCAACACTCACCTAAATCTTTTACTGTAAATACAAACCCAAAACTTCTCCGGACCCTCAAACCACATCCAGCTCTTCATTGAGGCGGATCAGACTTGAGGTTTAGGACACAGTATGAATTACTATCCATCTTAATGAACAGGTTCAGTTCATTTTTACCGTTCACAGTAAATCATACTGTGCCCTAAACCACATCCACATGTCTGATCCACCATAATGAAGAGCTGCATTTGTTTTGAAGGTCCAGAGAAGTTTGGGTTTGTGTTTAGAGAAAAGATTTGGGTGACTACTAACTTCTTGTGTTAGCTATGTTAGCCTCAGCTGCAGCTCTGAATTAAATAAGCAAAATTTGGACCCAAACACGTCTCGACTGATCGACCACATCTGAGGGAGGTGGAACAAGTGTGGATGTCTGATTTTTCTCCGCACTGTTCATTTCATGCTTATAATTATAAGATTTGCTCGGCTCACCAAAAGTCTGGGGACAGATACAAACAACCATGTTTTTCTTTTTCATTTTTCAATAACTTAACATATTCAAATTATGGCGTACATGCAAATATTTGAGAGTAATTAAAATTCCTAAAAATAAGAAAAAATATGGGCCCACATCTAACATTTTCCTGTGTTTAATGAACTTTTCCATGATTACATATTTAATTAAACAGACTGTGTCTGAGTTTTCAGGACTGATATATGCAACTAAGTTCTATTCTGATTGGCTGACCTTCACTGCACTTCATTCAAAAAGCAGTTCAGACTAAAACACTCCTTATAACTTCAGCCTGAACGTGTGGGGCTAAACTGCTGTAAGCTGAATGGATGGACAATGAATGGATGTGTTGAGTTTTGTGACACCGCAAAAACAGTCATGTCAATACGGGCTGTTTTCGTAGCTTATTTTCCATATATGGACTGTATGGATGGGGGTCAGGCTTTAAAGGGGACATATTATGCAAAACTCACTTTTTGCATCCTTTTGTATTTCTATTTGGGTCTCTACTGCTCCTGCAAACATTCCAAGCGCGAAAAAACCCATCCATCCGTTTTCTGTGAGCCAATTGAAAGATTCTGGTGTCAGGAATCATATGCTTCTACGAGCCGTTTGGACGGCTCCCTTATTCTGACGTCAGAATAGGGAAATTTGCATAGAACCACCCCTCACCTGTCGAGCCCCCACCCACTAGATTAGATCCGCCATTTTTGTCTGCTGGTTTTACGAGCATGCATAAGACGCCGAGTGCTATGGATACAGGCAAAGGCAAGTCACTCATGAAGTGTTGTGTTCATCTCGCTCTGGGTCCGACTCAGGGTTGAACATATAGGGCTGGGTGGCGCCTCTGTTTCACGTGTGGTAAATTCACAGCGTTAGCATGGGATGGGTGGGGCGTGGCCAGCAACAGCTTATTTGCATAAAAGTGACAGAGCCCTTAAACGGCTCATTGTGAAAGGGACTGAAACTGTCAAGAATAAAGCTGGTGAGATCTTGTTATGTGAGAGTGATTTTGTGCAAAGAACTTCATGAGCATGTTTTGTATAGCTCATAGACCTATTATAACTGAAGTGAGTTTTGCATAATATAACCCCTTTAAGTCTTTTTAATTCCAGAAAAGTGATAATTTGGGCCCTTTAGTATTGTGAAAGGAATCACAACTGCATTTTGTCGCAGTAAAACTGCAATACTGATATACTGTTCATATCAGTAAATTTTGAAAAGTTTTCCATGACTTGTGCCCTTTAAGTTACTGAAAAACAAAGAAAACATGTTCATTAAAAGTCCCCAACCCTTGTATGTGATCTTCTAATCATCATCTTTATCTTCATCATCAGATGGTCAGTGTACAGGTTCACACACACACACACACACACATACACCGCCTTGCAGACTTTTAGACTGGACTAGCTAACGCTAAGATAACGCTAAACCCTGAGGCCAACAGTAAACTTCTCGTCTTCTCTGACGGCGTCCGGCTTGGACTGCACTCACCTCGAAGACGTCTAAGCTCTAGAGAAACTCCACAACAAATCGCATGTAAGACCGTGAGACCGTCCAGCAGGTGGCACCATTCAGGGACGAACAACGAAATGTGTGAATAAAAATGAGCTTGTGATGAAAAGGTGAACTGATGAACATGAACGAGAAGAAACATAACCCAAACCAATGAGGAGGAAGAACGAAAAGAAGGGATGCGATGCAGAGAAGAGAAAATTGAGGAATGAGATTCTGGTAGAAGAGGAGGAGATGGATGGATGGAAATGAGACATGAGGATGAATGGAAGGACGGATAAATGGATGTACGGTGAAAGAGACTGAAAGCAGAGTTTTGCAGGCTCTGAGGCTCTACAGGTCGATGAGCTGGTCCACCAGCAGCAGTGACCGGGCCAGACTGGGCAAACTGGACTCAGAACCGCCGCTGGAGCTGTGGGAGGAGCCTCCTGAGAGGGGAATCATAAAACAGCCACAAGGGGGTGCAAGAGCACAGGAGGGGGAAGGCAGGAGGGCAGGGAAGAGAAAGAGAAAGAGAGAAACAGAAAGAAAAAGAAAGCACGGAAGAAAAAAGGTAAGTAGTACACCTAGGCCAAAAAAAAAAAAAAGATTTATCGAAAATAAACACCTTTTCATTATCGACAACACACAGCTTACGTTTTGTTCAATTATTTAGGATGTTCTGCTCCTCAAACCGGTGTCAGCAGCAAAACAGCTTCTACTTCTGGATGTGCTGCGTGTTTCTAACTCTAAATGGGGAAGAAGTCTAGCCATTCACTGACAATAGCACACGACAGTGGCAGAGGCTCCTTCACTGTAGCCACAAAATACCGTTTCTGCTTGTTGTCTTTTTTCTTCTAAACTATTGCTTACTAGCAGCTCAACACAGAGTGAATACGCTTCAAAGAGAAAGAGTCAACAGTGTCCTTGTAATGCAGTGTAAGTTACGGTAATAAAGAAAAGTACTGAAAAGCACTTCAGTCCCATGTACATTTAGTTACACATCCTGGATGGAACACCTCCCCTCAAAAGCCCCTCATTTCTTTATAGGAAAGGTAGAGTTATCATCATGGTATATGTGTTATGTTCGGTCATGTATTGTGTTGCAGTGATTTCTGTCCTCTTGTTAATGACACACAAGTTGCAGAGGGATGTAGAGACGGGTGCTGATTGACTGAGCTAGTGTGCTCAAAGAGCTCGGATTGTTAGCTTCTGGGTTCCTAGTCCTTCTTGCAAGGTGTCTGTCTGTCAGCTCAAGCAATGCATTGTGGCGAGGCACGGCCAACTCTCTGTGATAGTTACACAGATTACAGTCGTGTTTTTCCAGCTACGTTCACTGAGCTTTTAAACTACTGTTTAAGATGAGGCAGTGGGGGTGCAGCCAAGATTCACACTTATGTCATTTACTCTTACAAGGGTATTTACACTTATGTTAATGTGTGGGTACATGCTGTATGTTGTTTTGTTTTAAGCTTGGTAAGTTTGTTTATTCGTTGTTAGGAACATGTTTAGTGTGTGGTGGTGAGTAATGTTTGTTTATTTGATATTAATAACAACTTTAGAGGGCGGCAGTGAGCAATGTTTGTTTATTTGATGTTAATGACACCATTAGAGGGCAGCGGTGAGAAACGTTTGTTTATTTGAGCTGCTCAGGTGGATGTTTTTTATCTTGCAGGAGAAGTGAACGATAGTGATAAATGTAAGTGAGAAACACAGTGAATCCTTCGCTGTTCCAGGTGAAGTCACTAAACACTCGCCATTACTCTGTGGTTTGATGAGGGGTGGACCGCTGTTTGCAGAATCATCACAGTTTAAAGAGTTAATAAGGTAGATCTACCTTGAGATGTTTTGGAGACAAGCACTGGGATAGGGTCGAACTCATCATCAGCACTCTTCTCCGAGCTTGCGGGATCGAAACCAGAGATCAAACAAGACGAGTCTGGAGACGCAATCAGGAAAGGAAAGAGACAGGGAACAAGAAGGAGACAAAGACAGGGCAGAAGGAAAGATGGAGAGACAGAGAGAGAAAGAGACAGAGAGATGGAGAGACAATAAGAAGATCTGCTTTATAGAAATTCAACAAGCTCAAACTATTCAAATAAGTCAAATAAATAGTCAGTGCATTCTATCAAAAAAGTTCAGTAAAACCGACCCTCTTACAACCTGAATATTACTGTAGAACTATCACTTTAATCAGGTCAGAGTGTCAGACTGAGAGTAAAATAAACTATAATCAAACTGAGCCATTCTGCTCACCTGACATGATCTGGGCGGAGCCTCCTGAGACAGGTGCAAACTCATCTAGGCAGGGGGTGGGGCCAGAGGAGAGCGGCCCTCCCAGAAGTGAGTCTTCCCCACTCAGAGCATCTGCAGAAAAGAAGGAGATGAGTCCATTAATAATAATAATAATAATAATAATAATAATAATAATAATAATATAACACTATATTTAAAGGAGTCATTTATCATCTTCAAAGCCAGTGAAGAAAGTAGAGGGCTAGCAAACTGAGTGAAACGGCAATTTTTTTAAATGTTGACCTACTAGCTTTTTTGGACATTTATACTTAACACACAAACAGCTCTCTTTCAGGTCCTGGAACTTTACCTGGCATCACTGTTGCAGCCATGTCCGTCTGTAGAGGGTGAACCTGAGGAGCCTCCAGTCCAGGAATCAATGAGTCCATACACACCTCAGATACACCTGAGAGAGAGAGAGAGAGAGAGACAAAGTGAGAGAGAGAGAGAGAGAGAGTGAGAGTGTGAGAGAGAGTGAGAGAGTGAGAGTGTGAGTGAGAGTGAGTGAGAGAGAGAGAGTGAGAGAGAGAGTGAGATAGAGAGAGTGAGTGAGAGAGTGAGATAGAGAGAGAGTGAGAATGAGCATGAGAGAGAGAGAGAAAACTGTTCATTTTGATGTGGGGGCACCCAAACCTTTGCACATGACTGTGTAGTCTCTTTAAAATGTAACTCTTTTCAAAGGAAGAGGTGCAAAATCTTTCATTGGGGTCTGTTTTCAGCAAATTAAACAAAATGTGATTAACTACAATAAAATATACAAAATAACACAATTTATTCCAACTCATTATTTTAATTGTCTGACAGCCTATGTAAGAATGCAGGGGCAGGTTGACGAGTTATTATCATGTTAACGCATTATTATCATGTTAATGCGTTATTTACTTAACGCCGACAATTATCTTATCGCTCGCTAACACATTTTTTTTTTAAATCCTTTAATTTTTAAAGTTTGTTGTTTTTTTGTGCTTGTGGGTGTGTGCAGCACACAGCGCTCTACGTCTTGGCCATTACACCAACAGGGACTTTAATGACACTGCATTCAGATACATAGACTTTCATATGGAGTTGGTCCCTCTTTGCAGCTGCTATATTGGTTTTACCCTACATGCTCTGGACAACTTGTTCTTCTATAACAAACTAGATATAACTTGAATGCCCTGCAGTGGCAGATAGCTTTGGTTTTATGTTTGATTTGATTACATTAATGTTTAAGTTGAGATTTACAAGAAACATTTAACTGCATCTGTGTAACTGTGTTAAAGCAATTTTGTTCATACAGCCGTACTTTAAAAATAAAAGTGCACAATACACTACTTTTGAATTTATTATCTATTTTTACGTGTAAGAAAGCGATTAATCACGATTATTCTTAGAAAACCATGTGATTAATCGCGATTAAAAAATTTTGATTGTTGCCCAGCATCATAAATAATATATTGGTCTTCTCCTTTACCGTCTCTTGCGTCCTCCACAGAGCTGCCGAAGGGGTCCGCCATGGACAGCAGGTCGGGCAGCATCAGAGGAGCTTCAGGTGACTTTAGCCCCTCAATCAGCTTCTCTGTACAGTCAGACATTGACAACGATGAGAAAAAAATAAACAAACTAACAAAAACATGCGGTTGCTGAGGCAAAAGTAGATTAAAACACTGACATTAATTAAATGATTTACTTCACGAGAATAGCAGAACCACCCTAAAAACACTAACATCCCCACAGGTGATGTTTTACATTAACCCACGTCTACTGTGCCTTGAACTGGTGATACACAGTGCAGACTGAAGGCATCCAGTCATGTTAAAGGATGCAGAGAAAACAGTGTTTAACCGTTCAGAGTGTAGAATCACACGCTGTCTGACTACTGTCCATTAAAGTATCCCGTCACACCAGTGTGATCTGGAACATTCAACGCTGAACAATCAAACTCTTCTGCTGCTGCTCAACACGGCAGGTTAATGGAGATTCAGATTACAGTCAATACAACGTCTTTACACTCAGAGTTTTATATTTATACTTTTGTACATCTGAAAGTCCATCAGTAACGAAATCACCCTAAACTCGGGCTGCGTCCCAACAGCTGATGCACCAACTGACGGATGGAGCGCCGTGCAGTACACACACAACCAAGAAACCCACACTCTCTGTTTGAGGCTGTAAAACAAATCCTTACATTTTACACAACTATTGAGTACCTGACACGCGTCAAAGCAACACTGGCAAACAACCCAGCAGAGCTGTTGTTTTCTTTACACTCCTTTATAAACCATCTTTATTCATCTTCACTTTGTTTCATTTGTCACTCCTATGGCACTGTAACCATAGCAAACACAGCTTGTGCTGTTATTCAACAAACGTGTTCATGGAGTCAAACATCGTCTCACTGACAAGGAGATCATCATAAGATCTGTATTTTAAAAAAGAAATACATTTACAACGTCAAAGAGACATTAGGTGGTATTACTGTCTGTATTACCACTTGGTTGGAACTGCTGCTCTGAAGTCAGGTGTCACAACTGAAGCGGACTGTCGAATTTTAGTATGGAACGAACAACAACAACAAAAAAACTCAAACAGAAACAGATAAAACAGTTCTCAAAGGAAAAAGTCCTTGAGGAAAAGTCCTTAATTAAGTGTTTAAGGGGATCAGACTTGTGGATGTGATTTAGGACTCACTAAGTATGACTTACTGTGGGTTATCACTAATTTATGACTTAATTATGAATGTGACTGGAAGCTGACTAGTTTCTGGATTGGTTACTGATCTGACTGGTCAAGCTCCCACACACTAAACATCAACTGCAGCACTGGCAGTATATTTTAATTTAATCTGTGATTTGCTTATATTAAATTTTCACCTAAACTATAGACTTGCTCTTGACATAAAGGCACACACAGACACAGTGATGGACAGACAGGCAAACACACACACACACACACACACACACACACACATACATACACACATATATACACACATATATACACACATATATACACACACACCTTACCTGGAACTGCCAACAAACCAGCACCTCCATCCAAACCCAAAATATCTGCAGGCCTTTCAGCTGAGGGGAGGAGAGACAAGCACTGAGAATCAGGAGTGTGTGTGCGTGCATGTGTGTGTGTGTGTGTGTGTCTGTGTGTACCTGCAGGCTGAGGGATGGGTTCAACAGCATCCAGTCCTGGAAGAAGCTCCTCTGTGGAGGCACTGAGGGGCTGTGTGGATTCTACTCACACACACACACACACAGGAAAAAGTCACTGTCTGTGCACAGTAGGAACACAATTCTGCTTAAAGGCTCTTCTGAGATTGCAAAAGTGTGTGAGACTGTGTGTATGTGAGTGTGTGTGCATATATGTGTGCCTGAGTATGTATGCATGAGAGTGTGTATGTGTGTGTGGTTTAAATAGGCCGATCTGATCTTATCTGAAAATGTGGCTGATAACTGATCTGATTAAAGACTGATAATCGACTGAATACCACTGTCAGAACTGGAATGGTCCCATCTGAATTTGCTCTAAAGGTTTTTACCGTCTGCGAGTTTTGCAAAGTCCTTGTTCAGAAGCTCCTCGGCTGTTAGTTTGGAGAAGTTGTCATCTCCGAAGGGGTTCCAGCTTGGCTGGTCAGAGGGGGCACTCACACTCGCGGCCGCGGGGGGTGGCTGGGGAGCAGAGGAGGCCGCGGGGGCGGCGGGGGCTACAGCGCTGCCCTGCTGGCCGGGTTCATACACACTCTGCTGGGAGGACTGAGGAGAGTTGGATGGGGTGGCGCTTTCTGACCTGCAGCAGCAGAGCAGAAACACACAGATGCACTGAAACACTAAACAGACAAACAGTCTATCAGGTTGCTAGGTTACGGGGACGCTGGCGGGACTGACGCCGCTCTGTCTGGCATGTTTTTATTTGGCAATTTTAAAAAATGTATGATTTAATGTAAATATTTATCTGATCAATACATAGTATTGTTTAGTCTATATATTTAACAAATAATTGCGCTATTTTGTTCTTGTGGCAAACACCATTTCACTTCGCTACTATGGCAAGAACAAAGCAGACCGCCTGCAAATCCACCAGTGGTAAGGCTTCCAGGACAAAACTGGCCATGAAGGCTGCTTGCAAGAGCGCTCCGGCCACCGGTGGCGTGAAGAAACCTCACTGTTACAGGCCTGGCACCATGGCTCTGAGAGAGATCCGCCGTTACCAAAAATCCACGGAGCTGCTGATCCGCAAGCTGCCCTTCCAACGCCTGGTGCGTGAGATCGCATTTTCTTGTTGATATGCATTTTATTGCATATTTTCTAATGCATATTATTTTTATAATAATTATTATTGCTATTATTAACAGCAGTTCATACCGCAAGAACAATATGAGTGTCTAAGAATAGTCAGATATTAAAGCAGGCACACTCTGTGGAATGTGCAACTCTGATGTGCTGCTAAAGGAAAAGGGAAGCTCCCTCTTTTGGTGTATACCATCATAAAAATCATCATTCCCACCAGCTGCGATCTGATCCAGACTTTTGGGTGCCATGGCTCAGTTGTTCTGGTGGAGTGTTCACACAGACCTACCTACAGAAAAAATCTGACTGGTGTGAAGGAGCCTGAAAGCCTATGTTAAGGGTAAAGGGGGCTTTTATCCAGAGCGACTTACAATCATTAGTTACAGGCACAGTCCCCCTGAAGCAACTGAGGGTTAAGTGTCTCAAGGACACAATGGTAGAAGGTGGGGGTTTGAACCTGTGACTTTGTAGTAATCGCGATCACAGGCAAGATTTACCCGCTCGGCTACTACCACAGCTTATGTGCTGAGGGTTCTGGGGGTGAGGGAGGTAAGTATTCATGCCCCATTAATAAACAGGCTCTTCGTACTTGGACTTGTTGAGGTTGGCCTCGGCGGTGGCTGCCTGCAGCTGCTGCGTCGACTGACTGACAGGAACTCCAAACAGGGAACTGTGCGTGACATCGCTCTGGATCCGCCTGTGCCCTGCCTTTTGGGCTGTCCTGGGGGAGGAGGGCGGAGTCTGAGAGAGACCCGACGTTGCAGGCTGGTAAGAAAAAATAAAGAAACACAATTCTTACAGTGTAACAATAATAAAATCAACCAGTTCAGTTTACTCAAGCAGAACAAAGCATATCTAACTCAAAGCCTGAACCAGTGAAGAAACAGGTGCAGATGATTCAAGATGATCAGGCGGTGATCAGTATACTGGTGGTGCTGAATGCTGAGTGGTTGGAACTCCTTTATCTAGACTCCTTGTATCTTTAGGCACCTCCGCAGTAACATTTCTTCCCATTTAATCTATCAATATGCCAAAGACAGTTTGACAGGCAGAAAATAGTATTTTGTACCAACAAGGTGATTCAAAGCAAAGCATAAAGAAATGTATGCTTTATGAAAGGGTGCTTACCGGCTCCTCTGGGCCAGGCGCTGGCTGGACAGCCGGAGTGGACGAAGCTGGAGTTAGTTGTTGCTGCTGCTGCTGTTGCTGTTGTTGTGCAGTTTGTTTACGCCGGGCAGTGCGTGCAGGAGCTGTGGGTGGAGCTGGGCTTGATGGGGCAGCTGCAACTTTCTGAGGGGCGGGGCTAGCCACAGCTGAAGTTCCACCTCCTGTTGCAGCTGCTGAAGCCGGGATTGGCTGCACAGGCTGTGAGACACAACATAGCAGCATGAGACACAAACACCCATTTACATGCATACACACAGACCTACATGCACGCACGTAATCTATACTATGCTTATTTTTCCTTTGTTAAGTCTATACAAAACTCACACACCTTAACACATACATTTACATAATAAATGTACACTTAGTCAATATTCAAATACATTCACACTCATAAAAATATGATATTTATATGAATATCTGATTTAAAGAGTAATTCCACTGCATCTTTAACTATGTGGAATCATACTAAAGCAGAGCTGAACACACACATAATTGGCTTACTTGTTTGTGCTGGGGTTGGGTAGAGGAAGGCTGTGTGAGTTGAGATTGCAGCGCTGCGGCCGGCTGAGCCAAATTAACACTTACAGCTGGAAAGAGAGGGAGATGTCAGAATCAGAAAACTTTATTGATCCCACAGGAAACTGATGAATGTAATGGGAGAAAGAGAGAGAGGAAAAAAAGAAAGAAAAAAGTATTGTGGGTGTGTGTTATGAATTGAATCAAAATTAGAAAGAGATACATGTTCCTCTTCTCCTTCTGTTGGGCAGCAGATCTTTAGAATCTCCAGCTTCTGAAGGAGGTCATTTACATATCTGCTCCGAGTGTAAGAACACGATTGGCAGGGCTGACTTACAAAGTAAACATCAAAGACAACCAGTAACATCTTACATCAAGACATGATCACAAGTGTGTTGACATCACCATGACATCTACAGTACAATTCAAAAGTTTTAAGCCACCCTTCATTTCTTTATATTTTGCTTTGAATCACTTTGTTGGTGCAAAAATATCAACAACATGATTCAAAGCAGTCTGCCAAATTATCTTATGTCTGAAAGAATGAGATCATCTTGAATCATCTGCACCTGTTTCTTCACTGGTTCAGTGCCTTTTTAACAAGGCCTAGCCAATCGGAACAGATGCATTGTATAGTAACTTTATTCTAGGAATAAAGAACGGTTAGAAGCTATTAGTAATCTTCACAGAAAAAATGCAATGAAAGTGTAAGATATTTCTACCACTTCTAACACCTTTGGCTGTCTGTAGTGTCAGACAAGTGAGGTGTGTGTTTGTACCTGCGGTTAAGGAGAGGTGAGAATGACAGGTTTGCGTGGTGTGTGTAGGAGGTGTGAGAGGTGTGCTGGCACCTATGGGCTGTGTGGCGCTCTGGGCCGGCTGATTAGCTCTCCTGCGAGGCGTCAGGGCAGCGGGCTGTAAAGGCAAGACGCCCCCTATAGGCTGAGGTTGGGACTGACCGGCTTTGGGCCGCTGCCGAGGGGTGATGGAGGTTTCGGTGGTGGGAATGGGGTCTGTGAGCCTGCAGAAAAAAAACACACACACACACACACACACTCAGGGTTTAGAGGAGCGGGAGACTGACAATCTCTTCGTCACTAGTCAGGACCCCACAGGGCCGCTAGTCATTGTAAGTCTAAGGTGGACCAACAGGGACAGAGAGTCTAAGGGCATGTTTTAATATATCAGTTCAGATTAAAGCAGATGTTGTACTTTAGTTCTAGTTCTATTAGAGTGTTCTTACATTAGATGACATATACTGTGCCTGAGCATGTTTGACCCCAAAAGTTCAGTTCAACTGGACTCAGTGGGGGGTTCGGTGCACGCACAGATCTCAGCCGTGGTTCCGGGGGGATGGGGGGTGCGCGCAGAGGTCTCGGCTGTGGTTCCATTTGCACGCAGAGTTACTCAAGTTACTCAAATTAGGTGCACTTTTGCGCTGTGAAGACTGAAAACTGGCGTGTATTTGCGCACCACTTTTGTCAGCCCCTGCTAATGAGCCTCTAACCAGCTGCCCTAGTTTGCAACATATTATGCTTATAAAGGTTTCAAACATGACAAGTCTATTTTATTAATATACAATATGCAGCATGCACCACCACCCCATGCCCCCGGATCTGAGCTATATTGTGTGTGTGTGGAGCTGAGAGCGGTACCTGGCTTTGGTCTGTGTTTGACTCTTCTTCGCCGCTGCCTCGCTTGCTCTCACCGGCTCAGGAAGCTTGGCAGGGAGTGGAGAATTCTGAAAATGAAACGGAAACACACTTCAGTTCTCTGCTGCTTTCAGAGATGTGTGTTAATAAAGAAGAGAAATGCAGCAACAACTTTTAACAGGATGGGCAACATGAAAATATTTATTATTATTGTGTCTCAATAGAGATGAGCAAAGGGGATCCACTAACTACCAACATCATAAGGAAGAGGAGTCAACCAATCAGGTTCTGACTTGTTCAGTGTTTGGGAATCAGTTTCATGAAGGAGAGTCACTCTAGTCCTTCTTACAGAGTTTAAATACAAAGCAAATTCTTTTTGTATTTCTGTGTAAACTGTCAGAATACTACTCTCATTTGAAACAATTCTTAAAACCCCCAACAGAAAATGATCCAATCAGGATGCTCTAGGCAGATGTAACTCTCACTGGTTAGGTCTATAGGAGCCGGACAGAAGTCCCAACATGACCGATTAACCAACAATGTTGTTATGAAGTGGAATGAAGGGGGCGACTAGGGTGACCACTGACTTCTAACGTTAGCCTCATAACTGAAGAAGCAGGCATGTCTCAGCTGATCGACTAGATCTGGGCTCAATGGAGCACCGTGGTTTGATTGTTTTCATTCCTTCAGTCACACACAAGAAAACCCCACAGCATCTGATTGGTGAGCAGAACCCAAAGAACCAAGTTAAACCACAGAGAGGTGGTAAGCTCGTTAGAAGAGACAGACTGACCTTAACATTCTGGACCGGACAGTCTCGCCTGGCCAGCTTGAACGCAAAATGGGACACCTGATAGATATCCGGCCTTTTATCCGGATCTGGCTCCAACATATAGCCTAACACACCACCACCATCACCACCACCACCACCACAGAGACAAAGAAGAAAAGAAAGGAAGAGATAAAATCAGGCAGTTAGCACAGAACCACTGCAGCAGAGAAGAACCCACAACCACTGCACAGACGCTTAAGAGCCTGTGTGAAACAATGTTCGGTCAAAAAATAGACCAATAAAGTCAACCTGAGATCAGAAGGATTCTTTTCCACCTGGTTACCTTTTCCTTTAAATCACCTTACTTCTGCAAAAAACTATATCATTTGTGCATGTCTTATCTTTTGCATACTGAGTAGATTATACTTTGCACAGTAATGTATGTCAGAGAAAACTGAAGAAAACTGCACTGACTCAGGTTGACTTAAAGGTGCTAATCAAAAATGAATGTTCAGAATTCTGCGAAGCCCCGTCCTGGTGCTACTCTACTGCTGGTCCTTAGGGGGAATTTATTAACAGTTATTACACTTGTATCGTCAGTCTACGATTCAGTTTTTTTTATTATAAGATACCATATCAGACAATATTATAGGTTATCGATATATTTTGGGTTTACATATATGTACATACATACATTTGTACATTTACACGGCCCTCGTCCTCGTTCTGGGTTGTTTATGTTTGGGCGTGGCGCTCAGCAGCGGAGGCTCATTCCGTTCAAAGACGAGGGGTGTATAAATGTATATATATGTAAAAACAAAAATAGGGGGTGTGGCAGATGGGACAGGAGGTATTAAAGTAGCCAATCCGGGAATGTTATTTATTTATCCTTGCTGCTGATTGGCTGCTGTCCTGTGACGCATCTCTGGTAGACATGGTCCAGAATTTCCCCCGTGGAGCGTCTCGAGTGTTCTCATGTTTTTCGTTTAGTTCTTCTTAAAGCCCTGTAGTTTTTATTACTGTAAATTAAATTAATTTATTACTGTATTTACCTGCTCGTACCAAAGAAAATGACAGCGCATCCCAAAGAAAATGCGAGTGCATGAATTACAGTTCAGTCTATATAGGGGTAATATCGGTATTTTACATTCTAGCACTGTGGGAGACAGCAGTTCAGCGTAAACTGTACAGTACGGATTCAAATTTACCTTTACATTTTCTTTAAGGGTAAAGTATTAAGCTGAGTTTAAAAGGAAATTAGTATTTTGGGAGCATATTTGGGGTAATATTTAGGGTTTACACTATAAAAATAGGCATTTTTAGGAATGTTTTCATATATTCGTTATTCGTGGTTTTTCACTATACACGGGTGCTCTTGGAACGACACACACACACACACACACACACACACACACACACACACACACACACACACACACACACACAGCAACACCCCACTTTAACATGGATAAGCAGTCGCAGGTTCAGTCCATCGCCGATTTTTTCTGAGAATCAAACTTGTTCGCTAAAACCCCTGCACTAACGCGGAAACTGGACATATCCTCTGCTTTGTTTTGCTTTCGTGACATCCGGGCCTCGTCCGCCATGCCCCCTCGTCCTCATGCTGGGTTGCTAAGCACCGCGCCCAAACATAAACAACCCAGCACGAGGACGAAAGGGGTATGGCGGACGAGGCCCAGACGTCACAGCTATTTTCGTGGCAATCTATAATTTTTCATGTATTTCAGTGCTAAATTATTAAGAAAATTATCATTTACTAATTTTGTAACACAAATATTAACATAAATTCAGCTACATTTCCATATAAATAACTATAAATTTTTTGGTACTGTGGAGAGAAACACAAAGAAAGCACGTTTTGGGATAGTGAAATACAAGGAGGTTTGAAAATAGCCAATCAGCGAACGCTATTTATTTCTCCTTGCTGCTGATTGGCTGCCGCCTAGTGATGCATCTGTGGCAGCTGCAGACCAGAATTTCCCCCATGGAGCGTCTCAAGTGTTCTCGTGTTTTTCGTAGTATTCTTCTTAATGCCTTGTATTTTTATTACTGTAAATTAAATTCATTTGTTTACCCTGCTTATGCCAAAGAAAACGACAACGCATCCCAAAGAAAATGCATGTGCATGAATTACAGTACGGTCTATACAGATGTAATATCAGTATTTTACATTCTAGCACTGTGGGAGTTCAATGTACATTGTATAGTACGAATACGAGTTTAAAATAAAAAAAGTGTTTTTGGAGCATATTTGGGGGCATATTTAGGGTTTACACTATAAAAGTAGGCATAACATGTTCTTAG
>JBBPCX010027916.1:0-16327 GCA_037974365.1 Hydrocynus forskahlii | reverse complement strand
GCGTGGCCAGCAACATCTTATTTGCATAAAAGGGACAGAGCCTGAAACGACTCGTTTTGAAAAGGACCGAAACTGTGGAGAATAAAGTTGGTGATATCTCTTTATGCGAGAGTGATTTTGTGCAAAGAACTTTACAAACATGTTTTGTAAAGCCCATAGACCTATTATAACTTGTTTTTTAAAAAGTTATCTCTATAAAATAAAGTCATGTAAAATAATGCAATGAACGCTTACTAGAACCTTTGAACCATTGAATACTAGGACAATTGCTATAGTTTGCTATGACACAATTATATTGTTTATTAGTTTGTAATAATAATGAATAATATTTAATTCAATCATAGACTGTACTACTGGAATATTATTACAACATAATTATGTTTAACTTACTGCAAAATTCTTTTTTGCCTTCACTCTTGTTCAGGTTTGTTTATTCACTTCTACAATTCCACAGCAAGTTGCTAATATACGGCAGTAGGGTAAAAAGACACTCATCAAAACATGTCCTGAGGACATTCCTATTTCGCAAACACTACATTACTCCTCTCCCAAACACGTTTCATTTCTGTCCTGTTGTTTACTCACAGTTTAAGTAAGCTAATTACCATGATTTACTGCAACTGTTTAGTGCATGCAAGCTTCTACGCTTGAAGGGAATTCCTTGAGGTTCTTGCTGCTTTATGAACCAGTATATTGTCTCTGTGGTTTCTTTGTAACTTTTCAGTTCATTACCATTATTGCGTAAACAAGGCAATACCAGTCATCCACCCCCTTCCTCTGAAGCTCTTTCTGTAAATTTGAAGGGGGCAATAAGCTCCACCCTCTTCTGATAGTTCCATAGCTATAAATGCTTAGTCTTTAACTGAGGGTTAGGATTGTTGGGCACTTAAAATCCATGGTCAAAAAAATCTGATTTACACATTTTTGGACAAATATGTTTTATAGCTGCAAACTTCCATTACTTGTTAGACCCAGTACCCTCATGCGTAGTGCAAAACAAATGTGAGTCCACATTGCATTTTTCTGAACACAGCAAAAAGTGAGATGCACCTTGCTGTTGTTACCTTTATGGCTAACATTATGCTTTTGCCTGTGTTTGCCCGATATCTAACTAGCTTTCTAAAATAAGCCAAATCTCTTGTCTGTTAATTAAAGATAAAAGCAAAAGAACAAAAATGACCCCTGTTGTATCTGCTAGCTAAAATTTCAATTTACAGGCTAAAAAAGTAAATATTGACTCGCAAAGACAAGGTTTAAAACAGCTGCTTTTTCTTTGTCATTATTTAGATTTGTGAAAGATTGCAATCCCTCCATTACATAATGATGGCCTCCTTTATTTTTGATCAGTAAATACATAACACTTATGATGCCTTTCACTTGAAAATGTTTTAATCGGAGGCACCCAGAACACCCCACTTCAAAATATAGTTCCGTGTTTTTTAATAGCTTACATTAAATGGTCATACGAAATGAGGCCTATGAGTCATCCACACCTTAAAGAAGTGCTGGCTTTAAGTGTTAGGTTTTTGGGATGTATGTAAAAGACTTACGTTACTATTGACTTGTAAAGAAGTGAAATTTAAACAAGTCTGGGCTGATTGAGTACATTTGGGTTAAATGATAAATGAATAGCTTAGATTTTTCTCCAAACTGTTGCTGTAATTTTGCTCATGTTTTTGATTTTCTGCCAGCGCTCTCTCAGTCATGGTCATGAACACAGAGGGCCCTTAGGGATCTCTTAGAAAACACAATGTGCTCCAAGCCCTGCCCATCTCCTTCCATTCTCCGCTGTATGTGCTCAACACAATGTCTATGCGTATGACTGTGTGTTACATATATGTGTGTGTACGCCCTCTTGTATAGCACTCTAAAGCAATGATCGATTGGCACAGCTGGTTTAGCTGATAAGAAGCACCATCCATTCACCCAACTCTACACTACTGTGCATGTCCACTCGCTGGACACTTTATAAACTCCAGCTACTTTAAAGATCCACTGTATAGATGTACAGTTCGACGTTGGCGCATGTGTTGGCATGTGCAGTTGACATGGCAGTGCGGCGCTGAGGTGCCTGAGTGTAGTCAGCTACTGTGGTCTTATTTGGGTTTTTACACAGACCAGAATAACTGCTTGATTTAGAGTGGATCCCTAGCCAAGCATCTGCCCAAAGTAGTGGGATTTTAATGACATTGCATTCAAATAGATGGACTTTAATATAGAGTTGGCCTCCCCTCCGCTCCTCTTGGAAGGCTTTCCACAAGATTTTGGAGTTTCTGTGGGAAATTGTGCCCATTCATTTTGTAGAACATTTATGAGGTCAGAAAATAACGTTGGACAAGAAGGCCTGGCTTGCAATCTCCTTTTCAAGTTCACCCCAGAGGTGGTGGATGGGGTTGAGGTCAGGCCAGTCATGTTCTTCCACACCGAACTCATCCAACCATGTCTTTACAGTCATGCTGTAAAGAGAAGGGCCTTCCCTAAACTGTGTCCACATAGTTGGAAGCATGGTGTCTAGGTATACTGAAGCATTAAGAGTACCCTTCACTGGAAGTAAGGGGCCTAGCCCAAACCCTGAAAAATAGGTTTTGTCCATATAGTATATCTTATTGATATGATACAACAAGTGACTGTGTACAATTGCAAACATTTGCATGAGTTTGTAAATGCAGAAAAGTGCACCATAGGATTTTATGTCAGAACATGTTATGTTAAGCTAAGCAAACTAGCAAACACAGCTAATATAGCCACATTAGACACTTGAATGGTACAAAATGTTCCTGTTTGTGTCAGTTCTTCAAAACGACTAACTGCACACCTTTAAGGATGGAAATATGAGGGATGGGTTTCTAACACAGTGGCCTTGAGTTTAGATTAGGCCTCAGCCTGGAAGATAACTGAAGTATGAGTGAGTACATCTCTAAATCCTAAACTGTTATACCTGAGAACCTTCTCTTTAAGAGAGTGTTACGCAGGTGAAGTGGCTGAAGTCTTTTGTTTCTTCTGTTGGTGCAGAGCGAGAGGGGATGGTCAGCACGAGGTTCAGGGAGACACAAAAGAAAGAGCACCTTTTCAAGCCCTTAATCTCTCCACTTTTAAAAGCACGGCCCAATTGATCCTCGTTCGGCCAGTCAAGGCTCAGTTCCCCTTCTACACCCGATTAAAGAGTGCTGAAAAATATGCACACACACATCTTAGGGCTTCACGTCTCAATGGAACAGAGAGGAGAGAAGCTGGGGAGAAGGGCAAAGGTTAAGCGCTCTCTCGCAACTCCATCAGTCACAGTGCTGACCCAAAATAAAGGATCTAACACTTTTGGCACCTTCAGCTGAAAGACCAGAGAGAGGAAGAGAGAAAAGAACCTTAAAGGAACGGTTTGACCAGACATGCTAACATGGCTATCAATGAATTAAAGGAGTACGAGGAATAGAGGCTGATAGCCACTACTTAGCATGATCCCACTTTCATAATGGGTTTCTTTTATTATTGCTTTGGATCTTCCACTGAACTCTCACTTTAAGATGGCTTTACGTTAAGTGAATTCAACCCTTTAAAAGATGCATAATTCAGTTGCTGCAAGACAAACAAAGTTATTCAGAGTGGCTTTGGTGTGAAATGCTTCATTGTAGAGACACTTACTGATTAACTTACAGTGGTGGTGAAATGATTACTACAGTTTTGACACAACCTATTTTTGTGTTTGTCCTCTGCGGTGTTGGTGGTAAAGCAGGGACAAATATGAAGAAGATACATTTTCTTTGGGGACCATTTTGCCTTACAACACTGTGATTGTACCTGTGTGTGTGTATGTGTGTGTGTGTGTGGCAAGGGGCAAAAACTGCAGCTCTGTAAGCTTTTCAAGGGGCCACTGGGAATGGTGTGTTTGTATTTGAGGACGTTTTAAGTTAATGGGCAATAAAAGGAGAGAAAACGCTTTATCTGTACTCATGTTTCCATGCTAGTAAAGAGATTACAAAGATGACTTCATCTTGCTGTGTATACAAAAGGGGGATAAAATAATAGAAACACCATACAAAGTACTTATACGCAGTGTTCAGAAACACACTAATAGGCAGAATTTTATTGCTGCACTTATGTATGCCCATCTACAGTTAAAGACTGTTGGTCTCTTTCTATTGATGGACATGGTAGAAGAGGGCTGATTCTGCAGCAACTGATGGGCTGCAGTTAGAAAATGTAAACCAACAGAGAGCAGTTATGTAGTATACCTAATAAGACGGCCAGTTAGTATGAGTATGCATTGTTTCTGTTGTTTTGTCCCTCCCATATGTACATATACTTCAAATAAAATAAAAAACAATACGGTTGCAGTTCACTCACAACATCATAGTGATTTCATTGCATTCCAGTATTTTCAAGGCCAAACTCCTCATATGTTCCACTCATTCTGTTTCCTTACATTGTGCTGGGAATTGTTCGAACGTATTTTCTTTACGTGGTGCACTGAGAGAGCAACAATGGACACGAATAAGGAAATTTCCTCTCTTTATTCTTTAGTCACTGAAACAGAACAGAGTCAGAGAGCCAGATTAGATGCGAAATGTCACACATTCTGAGAGAGAGAGAAAGAGAGAGAGAGATTAGGACAGATAGACAGGGAGTGGACTTAACAGGACTAATTACAGTTGTACATGAAATATCTGATTTTTATCTGGCTTAATCATGTGTTGGTGATATGACCACTCGGTCACTCTGTCAGTGAGAGATGTTGAGCAGACACGCACCACTTACCCAAAACGTTCCCACACTCTTTTATCAGTCCTGATAATGTCTGTGAGCCATAAAGCAGAGAAAGATACAGTGAAGGAGAGAGGTGAACTTAAGAGTCTGGCTTGTGAAAAAATAACATTTACTCATATTAATTTTTTTTTTTATTCATTATCATAAAATCACAGTCCTGGTTCCTTACTTAATGCAATCAGTCAAGATGATCTCAGTTGTGTGATCATTAGTGTGATCTTTTTTTATTCTTACTATTACTTTTTTTTTTACCACATTTTTATCTGCTAGCTCCTCCCACAGTTTTCAACTGTGCACCCCACTCAGCATGACCCCTATACATTACCAACACCCTTCTGAAAATTGTGGGATATCATAGCCCCCCTACCAACTCCCTAGTAACCACCTGGAACACCATAGCTGTCACGGAGTGTAGGTGAACGAGAACGTACCTTGCTGCTGATGATTCGCCCGTGTAGTGTGATGGAAGAGCCCAGACACGGACAGAAGCGAGAGGGCTGGTTGAGTCACTTTGATCTATGAACGCTCTGAGATAGAGTGTGATTCCCACCGGAATCTTCGTTCACAATCATGCACTAGTAAAAAGAGGTACTCACGTGAGTTGAGGTGTCGATTAGGCAGGGCGATGAGTGGAACTCAATGACTGAGCACCAGAGGAAGTCCAGTTTCCTGTTTATATACTATGTGACGCGCTCATTTCCTATGACCTTTGCGCGTCACATGACTAGTGCATGTGACAATAGCCACCACCAAGCAGCCACCAGAGATACCATGGCAGCTAGGAGCTGCATAAGATGTGTAATACACTGTTGTAATTCTGACGGATCACTTCTGATCAGACTGATCATCCACCAGGATGACAATGCCTCCATCCACAGAGACCTCAAGGGATCACTGAAGGTTTTCATGCATATGGAAAATCACCATCACCAGATATCAACCCAGTTCAGTAAATTTTGGACCAACGTTGCTCTCCACCAGCATAATCAAAACTCTGACTGAGGACATATCTTCTGGAAGAATGGTATTCTGTCCCTCCAATACAGATCCAAAGACTTGTATAATCTGGTCCAAAGCTCTCTGAAGCTGTTCTCATGGCTTGTAGTGGCCAAACACTTTGCTCAGACACTTTACATTCTTATTAAATATTTTTTTACTTTCATTTGTCACCTGTATGCATGTTCTCACAAATGGGCCATTTTCCTCAAAGGGCAACTAAACGAAAACCACCAAACATGCTGTGGAGGTTCACCTGCCTAGAGTTTTTTTTTTTTTTGCTAGAGTTTTTCAAGCTAGAAAGCTTCCATGTTTTTCTTCCCATGTTGTTTTATGTGTGTTAACAAGTCCATGTCTACCTACAAGTGTGAAGGAAGAACTTAAAATGAGCAGCAGTAGAGGGCGCACACAGACATCCCTCTCCTGAATGTCCCCCACTTTGCTTCTCATAAGGCAATGCTTCTAAAAAGAGAAGCAATAAAATGAGATAAAGAATACAAGTAGACCAGTGGCACAATAGTTATATGATATTAAACATGTTATACCATGCCGCAGTAAATCATGTATTAAAATCAGTTGACCCCGGCTTTTCAATTATACGGTCACTGGTTATGTTTTGAGTTAAAAATCACAGTTTGTACTATAATTACACTCTAAAGCGGTCATTTAAGTCTTGAAAACTTATTTGGGGTTGGCCTTTTACGCATTGTTTTTTTTCCCCACCCCTATTCACAACATTCAAGAAAAAAAATAAAAAACTGTCAAACCACCCCAACAGCAACGGATTGTGTAGCACTATTAATTTTTATTGTAGAATTATGTGAAATGCACACTATATGGACAAAAAAACTGGGACACGCCTCTTAGTTTCAGGTTTGGGCTCAGGCCTCTGACTTCCAGTGAAGGGCTCAATCTTAATGCTTACCAAGACATACCGAGACATTTTGGACAACGTCATGCTAGCAACTTTGTGGACACAGTTTGGGGAAGAACCTTTCCTATTTCAGTGTGACTGTGCCCCAGTGCACAACACAAGCTCCATAAAGACATAGCTGGATGAGTTCTGTGTGGAAAAACTTGACTGGCCCGCACAGAGCTCTGACCTCAACCCCATCCAACACCTTTCGCAGATTCCGAGCCAGGCCTTCTCATCCAACATCAGTGCCTGACCTCATAAATGCTCTACAGAATGAATGGGCACAAATTTGCACAGAAACTCCACAATCTTGTGGAAAGCCTTCCAAGAAGAGTGGAAGCTGTTACAGCTGCTAAGAGTGGTCCAACTCCATATTAAAGTCTGGGTATTTGAATGCAATGTCATTAAAGTTTCTGTTAGTGTAAGGGTAAGGCGTCCCAATACTTTTGTCCATATAGTGTAGTAAACACCTTATAACTGGCCTCCGATTAAGACTATGAATTAAGAGCGTTAACCAGGCCGACTCCGCCTCCAAGGAGAGATGACCAATGAGCATGTGACGTAGGCGGGGCTTCATTCAGCGGTCTCGCCCATTCTGACTTTTGGCCGAGCAGGGAGCTGCTGAACTTCAGCTCCTCAGACAGCAAACGGAGTGGAGAGTGGATGGGAGAGACGTTTCCACGTGAGGAGAACCGAACCTTCTGAATTAAAAGAGGTTTTGTGATGGATAAACGTGTTTTTTTCCCCGTGGCATTATTCCCTTAACCTGACAGGAGTCATGCGGAGCCACATGGGCAGCTGCTTTTCCATAACCTGCCTGATTTTGTCGTTTTGGACGGAGGTGAGCTCAATTTGCTAACTTTAATTTTGCATTTCGATTCGTGATACCTTCCTTACTCTCACGCTGTTTGAGTTTTTGCATCAAACTTATTTAATATAACTTTTTGTTGTGCTTTTAATCCACACAATATGGTCAAATTCCAGATTTCATTACATTTACCGAATTTCCTTGAAATTATGTGATCTTTAAAAGTAGGTTTGAATTGTAACTGTATTGGTGTGAGTGGCATGTGCAGCTTTAGCCTTAAAGCATGCATCTTGCTCCATTTAACATCAGCATTTGTTGCCAATGTCGTTTTTTTTTTATTGCATACCCTGTCTTAAAGAGCAACCATAAGAAGTCTCAAGGGGTCTGTGCATCATTGCATGTCCATATAGCATAGATATATCTCTGAAATGTGCAGATGTTCTCTTTATTCTCCTCGAAAATGGTTATATTCTGATATATTTTGTGCTAGAAGCACGTTATTCTGGGTTTAAATATCCCCTGTTAAAGCCATGCATCCTGTGCAGCCCATAATAAAAAGGGCTGGAGTAGTGTAAGCATGGTTTGCAGCTTCTAATGTGCAATTTATTAGCTTTAACTATTACTATTCACTCGTCTGCAAGGTTTTGAGTTAAAATATAAACTAAAAACCTTCATTAAATCTTCATCAAATCTTTTCCACCATACCTTAGTATTTTATTCATATCTGTATATTTACACCTCTGTATTCACACTTCTGTCTGATCTCAGTTCCTCCAGCACTTTTTCTTGTCACTTGTAAATGAGCCTTCTTCTGTCTTCCACTGTACAAATCTGTAAATATATTATTGTACACTCTGCATGGTTACTCAAATTTTCCTAATAATTACTGCTTTTTAGAGTCACCTCAGTCCCCTCAGTCCCACTGTACTGAGATGTTTAGATATCAAGGTATTAACACAGGACTTGACACCATCCGTTCATGCTGCTCTTTTGGAAAAGTTGCTTGATTTCAATTTAGTCTTTATGTGGGTTTGCATTATAGATGCGCAGCTAATACTGTACAGTTGTTTAATTCGTACAGCACTAGCAACTTTATAACCACACTAGTACTAGTTTTATTTATTACTAATTGACAAGAGTAATACTTTACACAATACATGTGCATGCTTTACTTTTAGAGTTTGTCCATGTTAAGTGGTCTTATTGCTTAATGTGCAGCAATAAGATGCAACAACCAAATAATGTCCCCCTGGGATCAATAAAGTACAAATCTCTGATATGATCTCATTTAATCTAATCTGATAGAAAGTCTCAGACTAACCTGTTCATCAGTGCAACCCCTAATATTTGTCTCTGTAGTTCCACAGCCTCAAATAAAATGAGTTGTGTCAGCTCTGTAAATGAGTTGTGTCACATTTTTCACAAAACTGGAGCTTTAACACCCACTGTAATCTCAGTCTCAGTCTGGCTCGCTGTGCATCAGTGCAGTTCTGAATGAGGAATGGGACCACCTGCATGCTCACCCACTTGCACTAACTGCTTAGTTTTCTCAAAAACGTGACTGACTGGTTATTGTTCATTTTTGTGTGTGTTTTTTGTGGCAGGTGTGCCAGTCGACTGGATATCTCGAGCTCCGTTTGGCACATGTGGAGAACAGTGGTGGGCAGCTCGCGAGCGGGCAGTGCTGCGGAGGCGGGGATGCGTGCGCGTGCCGCACATATTTCCGCGCATGCGCCAAGGAGTACCAGGTGGAGGTGAGCGCAGGTGGGCCGTGCATCTTCGGCAGCGCGAGCAGTGGTGTGCTTGGGGGAAATTCCTTTCAGCTGGAGAACAACCGGGAAAAACACAGTGAGACTGGAACTGTGCTAATCCCCTTTCAGTTTGCCTGGCCGGTAAGTTCTGCAGGGGTGAAATCTAGCCAGAAGAGTCTGTGTGCCTTAATATGGATGACATATAGGTCTTATACTATACACTACATCCCTACACTATTTGCATGCACTATGAACCACATACATACACCATACTATATGTTTTTTTACAGTAGGAACTATTGAACACTATGGATTTTATTATTACACTATACATTATATTCTTACACTACACTATATATTTTTACAGTCAGAACTATTGTACACTATGGACTGTATTCTTACACTGTAGACTATGGACCATGTTCTTGCACTATACATTATACATTATATTCTTACAATATTCTATATATTTTCAAAATAGGAACTATTGAACACTATGGATTTTATTCCTACACTGTACACTATGGACCATATTCGTACACTATACATTATATTCTTACACTATACACTTTATCAGGGGTGCCATATCCAGTCCTGGAGAGCCAATGTCCAGCACAGTTTGGTAGTTCTCCTCCTCGAAAACACTCATTTAACCTGGCAGTTAAGAGGTGAGTTGAACCAGGAGTGTTTGAGCAGGGAAGTGGCCAAACTTTACTATACACCAGCCCTCCAGGACCAAATCTGGACAACCCCTTACTATATTAACTACAAATCATATATCATTATACACTATAACTTATATTCTTACACTGTGTACACCTGAACTTTATTCTTACATGATAAGTAGATATGCTTGAATTATACTATATTTACTATATTCTTACAGCACACACTATGAAATATGTTCTTATATTATACAATTGAATTCTTTGTGCATAGTAATGGAACCTCAGTACATCCAGCATCTGTCAGCTTAGGAAGTGTGTGGTAGACTTTGTTCTTCTCTTTTTAGATCCTTTCATTGTAAAATTAAATGCTGGCACTGTAAAGCAAGAGGTGTGAACATGCAGTTATAGTATTTTCTGTGTCATCATATGAACGAACTATTTTGTTCAGCCCTGTTGTAGCCTTCTTTGAGGTCATGGAAGTCTATAAAACAGAGATTAATCTTGCATGTCATGCACAGTCAGTGACTGTGGAGTTGCAGCGTATGCTGACATGACTCTGCATGTGTTCCAGACATCAGCGTAGCATGGGGAGGGTAGTGTAACCTTACATCTGTAGGTGATGGCACTGTAATTCTGGTATGTGGTGTTTCACTCGATGTAAGCAGTGGCAGTTAAGGCTACCAGAATTTTTGACTTCCAAGTATCATTAACTCTAGCATCATTTTGACTATTTCTTGGTGATTTTAGTTCATGCTGAATAACATCTCGGCCCATTTGAGCCCAGTTAGCGCATGTGGTTTGTTTTGCCTGTAGGCGGAATACGCCATCAATGTAGCATTAACACATTATTAAAGTAGTAAAGTTAGACTATTAAACTGTTAACCATATATGACTCTTTAGGACCAGATAGCGACACGTCAGTGATGATTAGTGCTTGCGCTGTAAGCATTAAGACTGCCGTGGTTTACATAAGAGAGTGAGACTAGACCTGGCATGCTCAGAGCGTGATATAAGATATGGGAAATGAAGAAAGAAAGAGAAAGAGAGAGAGAACGGGAGAGAGAGGAGAGAGCGAGAGGAGAGAGAGAGAGAGAGAGAAGGAGGGAGGGCAGTGGGAGTTGTCTATGTGATCACATTTCTGATAGATGCATTGTTGTCAAATAACCAGGACAGATTGTAAGATTAGAGACATTCTTTTTGTTGAATGATGAACTGCAAGCATTTTAACACTAATACAGGTGTGTTGGTACTTTTCACAGGAAAAAAAAAAATTACTCACACTGTTTGAGCATGTTGGATTTAGTCTGTAAGTGGTGATTATGGCCCTAGCTGGTTTGTGCCAAAAACTTTAGATTCCTTTGTAAATGTAGATCACTTTTACACTGCAAAAATAATATCTTGGCAGTCAAATCTGGTCAAAATGTACAGTACATAATATGTCATATATATTTATTGTAAAAGTATTATAAAATAACTTATCTCTGGATGGATTTATGTGTTATAAGACATTTTGTCTAGTCAAAGTAAAGTACAGTGATCTGCATTATGTTTGAAACAAGCTAAATCAGTGAACTTCAGTTAAAAGGTAAGAATAACCTTTCTTTCTCAGTGGAAAGCTGTGAGGTTGGATTTCGACAGTGACAATATGTACTTCTTCAAAGCAACGTGATGTACCTCAGAATTACAAAGGGGTCTCTTTGGGGTATTATGTGCCATATAAAATATTCAAAATTGCACAATATTAAAATGGACTCATGTACTGCGTAACATCCATGAGAGAATAAATGAAAAACCAAGAAACGTAAGCTTAAACAACGCAAATCAGACCTTCCTGAGATCTGTCTGGGTGTTGTCCTGATATTCTGATGAGCATGCTCGACATCCCTCAGTCCAGCTCTCCCATCCACTGAAGCAGAATATAACAGAGCGGGACTCTCCCAGCCGTGTCCATGACTCACTATAACCATTTTACAGCTTTTATGAAGTGATGTCTTAAAGAAGGTAAGGCTTATTCACTAGGGAACACTGAATAAAAAACAAACAGGCCGACTGACAAGAGGCTGACAGATGAGCTAGCGTGATGGCTCCGTTGTGCCGGATACCTTAGATTCCGTTGGGTTTTTCCAGCTCAAACACAGCGAGAGACCGGGGTGGAACACAGTTTTATTAAAACTGTGAGTAGGAGGAGTCACGTAAGGGTCATGATTTTCGAACATTCAAATAGTCATTAAACCCAAGAAATTAAATAGTTTACGTGACTATTGTTTAGGCACGCCACTGACCCCCATGCCCAATTGCATGCCCTGTTACCCAACAACCCACACCCACTGCCCCCCAACCCCCCCGTGGTGCAAGCTCACACATAAAAAGAGAGGAAGACAAGTGGTTTTCTAGTTGTTCTTCTTCTTTTGTTGTTTAATGGCTGTTGACAGATGGCTTTTAATTGCGTTACTGACACCTTCTAGCCGCAAATGTGGAGTAAGCAAGGCAGGGTAGTAGAATATTTGTAAAACAAATGAAATATATGACCCACGAGGGTCACAAGTAACAAGAACAGGAGTCACAAGTAAGTGGCAAAAGTGTGACATTGGAATACTTTCTTTGCCAGACATCAGAATTTTTCACAGTAATATTCACAATGTTTTTTGCTTTTCTGATGTTTGTAAAATAGTTGGGAAAAAAGTGGAATGGCCAAATTGCATGTAATGCAATATGTTAATGCCATGATATATTTTAAAATGTAAACAGTGAAAGAAGAATCTTATGTCGCTCTGGATGAGAAGTGTCAGCCAAATGCCCACTTTGAGAAGAAACAGGAGGGCAAAATAAAACAAACCCATTGTACCAACCTGAGGGTGGGTGATATGAAAACGTATCATCGCTGTACTCATGATATTGAGTTTTTCTGAGGTTTAGATGAATAAATTAATAGAAATAGCATAATGACATAATGGGCTGATATCCAGTCATTACTGCACACTTGTTCTTTACTATTTGTCTGTTTCTGTCTCTTTGAAACATGTAGCTGTCCAGTGTTCCAAAAGTTCTGACATTTTCCGTCCTACACTCAAAAAAGCTTGTCGATGCCCAACCATACTTGCAATTAGAAGCATGCACAAAGGTACATTTAACAGGATAGTTGCTAAACACCATGAAGTTACAACCTCAAAAAAAATCCAGTTTTATCAGCACCTCTGTGAACTGGACCGAACAAAAACTGCATGTTGAGAACTTCAAAAACGGGAATTTATGGCCGTGCTGTTGTTCAGGAATCTCTTGTATCAAAGGCCAGCTCACAAATGCAAGAAAGATGCCTTCAACCCACAGTAACTGTTAGAAACTGTTAAATTTTGTGGTGCTGTCTATAATGGGATGGACTAATGTTCAGGCATTGCATGGAAAATGAAGCTATTTTGCATAATAAGATGATCATAATGGTGCTGTAACCTGTCCTGTATTTTTTTTCCTCATAAGTCAACACAGAGGCTTCATAATTCCAAGGACATTTCTTCCGAGACCTCCCCAGTCACTAGTTTTTAACATTGCTACATCAGTTTTGGAGCTCAGAATGAGAAGCAGATAGGCTCATTAGTCACTTCCTGCAAGTTCAAATCGAGCCTTGAGTCCCTGGGATGCCAGTCAGAGTTGAGTCTTGAGCCATGCAAACCAAAGGGAAATCTTGAAGCCTGGATTTGCCATTCAGAGTTCAAAGGCTCTATGGTGTGAGTCGGAGTCCAGTCTCTAGTCCTTGGTATGTGAGTCAAGTCTCTCTGGTTTGTGTCTCAGTTAAATCTCAAGTCTCTGAGATATGAGTCCCATTTCACGCCTCGAGTTCTTGGCTTGCAAGTCAGCGTTGAGTCTTTGGGGTGTGAGTTTGATTGGAGTTTCAAGGTCTATGAGATGCTAGTCTGAGTCAAGCCTTTGAGGTTTTAATTCTTGGGGTTGGCAGTCTGTGTCAAGGCTTTGAGGTGAGATGCAAGTCTGAGTCAAGTCTCAAGTCTCTGGACAGCAAATGCAAGTCAAGCCTCAAATCATTGAGGTGAAATCTTTGAAGTCCAGCAAGGGTTTGAGTTAGAGACATGTTTGCAGTCAGGTCTCAAGTCTGTTGTGACCTATATGTTTGCCCCCTTTGCCAGTCAAGGAAGTGAAGGTTCTTCTTTTTGAAGAATGGACCAGTATCCCGTTGCACACAGTTCAGGACTAATAGTGTCCGAGAAGTATTTATGCTTCAGAACAACATCAAGCGAATTAAAATCTGCCAGGGCTGCCATTGTCTATTGTGTCTCACCAGTGTGGGTGTGCCTGAGGAAGAGGGGCACCGTTTAGGAAAACACTGTTTATGAACACGGAGAAGCCTGCTGTGTGTGACGTCTTGTTGAAGAAAGATCTTTGATATGATAGAATCCCGCCCTTAGATTGTATATAAAGTACCTTTTATAGCAAGCTCCTTTATGATCTTTTTTTCTCTTTCACGTAAACTCAGTGGCCACTGAATTTATATACACTGTAATGGGCACATTTTATCTTGGTGGCGCCTATTTGAAGCTACAGCCATGTGCCCATAGAGATTAATGCTCAGTTGCCCCTGACATCTCAATGAGATTTAATGTTTTTTCTTTTACAAAGAATGATTTTATTTAATGGCTGTCTTTCTCTCTACCACAGAACAACTTTTTGTACATTGACAGCTTGAGTAGTGTCTAACCTTGTAAGGTTACCAATAAAAGTCAATACTTACCAATAAATTGGCTCTTCAGCGTAAAGGCTGTAGTATTCAGATTTATTATTCAGACATCAAGACATTTATTTGAACGCAAGTAGCATGAGATATCTTTCAGTACCAGTAGCGATTTTGTTGGAGAACAAAAACTGCCGGTAGCAAACCATCGACCGAACAGAAAGAGTCGACGACCTACAACAGCCTACATTAGTGTTAGGTAGCATTAGCTCTCCAGATTTCTTTGCTCCAGATTTCTTTGCTAAATATTTGTTAAGGGTTGGTATTATGCTATTTATTCTTGACAGATTTTGTTCTCTATGGTCTGAAAGCCAACTGAAGTGTCAAACTGGAAATGTGTAGCCCAGTCTCTGAAAACATGTCCTAGTAAACCAATCTTTTGGACAAACTTGTAGTATCCAATAGCAGCTCTTATATTCATGTACAGCTCTGGAGAAAACAAGAGACCAAAATGTCCAATTTCTCAGATTATATCTTGTATAGGTGCAAGTATTGAACTGAACAGCTTTGCCTTAATTTTCAAGAACTGCTAACAATATTTCTCCTCATTTCCAAATACAAATATTGTCTTTGCAACACTGATATTGCAAAAGGCTGAAATATGCAAAAAAAAAACCCTCTAACCAATCAGAGTGTTTCTGACAGAGTGACCAATCTCAGCTCCAGGTGAGTTACTGGGTGCTCTGATGAATCAGGGTCTTCTTGTAATCCAACTAAAGTCTAATTTTTAACCATTAAATTTGTTGGCGAATCGGTGCATAAAGGAGAATAAGTCAAAATAAAGAGAAAATATTTAAATTGGCTTTGTGACATCACAAGAACTGATTTAAAAATGAACTGTTTTCGTAGCTTCTTATAAATTGATTTTATGCATGGAGTGAACGTACCATTTGAATATTTACATACTTTAATGTGGTATTAGCCCTTTAATATCTAGAAAGGCCACGAAGTTGCCATATGTAGTAATAAAATCACGATTCTGCTCCATTGCCATTATTTTTCTGAATGGAGGCTATCAGGCAAATCAGAGATGATAATTTAAGAGGCCTTTGGTGATCCTTAATGAAACCTATAATATTTGTGACCTAATGTTGCTCTGTCAACAGGGAAAGAGAAACAAATCCTTCCTCACCCTCTGTGGTCTCTCAGACTCTGGGAAATGTATGGCTATGGCACTGCTTAGATTCATACAGGGTCTCTGTGACTGGACACAACCCACTTGGTGGGTTGTGTTTCTGGAAGAGCTTCTGGAAAAAAGCTTTTTAAAAATCCCTTTCGGACAGGAACATCTTCTTTGCAGGACATAAATTTCAAATGTGTTCATGGTTGGAATACCTGTAGATACTGAAGCCATTGTGGAGAGTCATGAACAGTCCTTTTTTCTCCCAGAAAATAAGATCACATATTCTGTGTTTCAGATCAAACCGTTTATAGCATAGAAGCTGGTTTTCATTTAGTGTAAAACTAAGAGTGTTAACATACAGTGTATAGTTACTTTTACTCAGTTACATGTACTCAAATTGAATGTAATGGATTTGTACTGAGTATATTCAAGAGACATTTTACACTTAAAATTAAACAGGCTATTTTTGTTCATGCACACACACACACACACACACACACACACACACACACACACACCGCTTAACTCTGAACTGACTCTACTTTCCACCTTTACACTTCACACCTTAC
>JBBPCX010027905.1:0-16327 GCA_037974365.1 Hydrocynus forskahlii | reverse complement strand
GAAACTTGTGTCTTTAGGCACTTTGCAGCCTGTCAGTAAAACATTTGTTCCCATTTCTTTCATTTAATCTCCTCAGTCTGACAAAGATAAGACAGTTTGATAGAAAAGTGTTGATTCAAAGCAAAATAAAAAGAAATGAGTGGGGCAAGACTTTTGCACAGTACTGAGCGTTAGTTATGTACAGTTTCACGATTTTCAGATTTTCAGGACTGTAGTTTGACGAGCAGAGGGCTAGAAGATCCTGAATTGACCACTTACTATTCAGAATTCATTGTGTTTCACAAATGAAGAAGAAATAATGTAAATATGTTACACTATATTATTTATTTTACTTCTTTTTTTCAACTGATTTTTTTGCAATATGGAATAAAACATCTAAACATGCATTTTGGTGAAACTTCTATAATATATATTTTCAAAAAAGTTATTATTGTAAATAAAATAAAAGTGGTGATGACGAGTGATTCCAAATTTTGTGTGATTTTCTGGACGACAGTTCTGCTGCCCTGTGTTATAAATATCACCCAACACCCCCCCCCGCCCCCCAGAGGAGCCGTAGTGGACATGCCGTGTTAAGCCATGACACTGCATATTTCCATTTGATGGAGAACAGGCGAACATCTTCAATCTATCACCATGTGGTTTGAGCTGGGCCTCCTCTATTGTATCTGCCATGGGCTCCTCTGTCGTCCTCGGGTCTCCATGTTCTGACCACATCTGCTCCCTTGGCCTGCCCTTCTTCTGCAGCGTAATTGCGTTACAGAGGAAAGAATCACAGCCATGTAAAATTGTGCAAAGGAGCGCCAGAGGTTTGGTGAACCCATCTTCAAACTTCGTGGCCCCGGAGTGTCAGAGCAGATGTGGTTCCCAGTCCCAGCTCGGGAGTTCCGCTTACTACTACGCGTTTGATGATGTTTTTTTTTTTTTGTATACAGATCTGCACATGCTGATACATAAACATTATTAAATGTGGAAACTGGAACTGAGTCCATCTGGATTAACATTACAGTCAAACAGTATCTTCTTATTTATCATCATTTCTGTAATGGAAGTTATGGACGTGCTCTAGGAGGGCGGAGCTGTGACCCGTGGTCTGATCGGTGCTGATTGGTCTGAAGGAGCTGGACCATTTTTGCCCATGTAGGTGAGTGTTAGAGTTTTAAATCTAATGGAGAACCACAGGAATATATATAATAATATAATAATATATATATATAATAATATTCAGGGGCCCCATGGTGATGTAGTGGGTTGAACTGTTGCCTCACATCTCCAGGCCTGGGGGTTTGAATCCAGGTCCTGGTCTTGTGTGTGTGTGTGAAGTCTGCATGTTCTCCTCGTGGTGGCGGGGGTTTCTTCCGGGGTTTCTCCCACATGTGCGTCAGGTGAATTGGGGATTCTAAACTGACCGTGTGTGTGTGTGTGTGTGTGTGTGTGTGCCCTGCAGTGGGCTGGCGCCCCGCCTCGTGCCCACAAACCCCGGGATAGGCTTCGGGTACTCCTGACGTAAGGATTAAGTGGTGACAGAAACTGAATGAATGAATTTTTTATTAATTTTTTTTACTTGGTTTTAGCCTTTAATTTTCTCTTTCATTTACTTTAACTACTTTAAAAGTCTCACAGACATTTCAGGGGCATGTTCATGGTTTGAATTACGGGGAGGTACTGGGGGGTACCCCCGATCAAGACCCACAGTCCCCCCAAAGAGACAAAAATAACAGTTTGGGGGGGTGGGGTTCTTAACAGTGATATGAAGGCAGTACTCCCTGATTATGGAGGGGAAATTCACACTCTGGGCATGTTGTCTAACAGTGTATATGTCAAGAATCTTGACTTTTTAGCATTAACTCTTCATGTGCTTAACCAAATGCCCCTGTCTCAACTCTGTTCCTGCAGGTCTGGCGTCCAGTTCAGTTTCAGTTTTGTGCTATGGTGGGCATCACTCCAGCTCATCAACATCTTCGAGCTTAAAAAGTCTAAGATGCAGGTCTCAAGTAGGTAGGTCTCTTAGATCTGCAGGAGCTGGACAGTCAGTGGTAAGAAGAGCCGAAACCAGACACAGTGAAATGGCATTTAGTCATTATGCTGCTCATTGCTGGAACAAACTGCCCATTACTGTCAGATCTGTAGCTTTAAAAAACTGCTAAAACAGCACTATTCTCCTCTGCCTTCCTTTAAATATGTGCACTTTTAATGCACTTTTACTGCACTTTTAATGTTCTTTTATGTATTCTTTTACTTCTTTTACCCCTCTCATTATCTTGTCATATTTTTCTCTAAGTTTTCTTTATTCTTATTTTAATTTCCATTGCTGTAAAGCACATTGGATGACCTTCTGTGTATGATAATGTGCTACATAAATAAACTTGAACTAATCCTATGCAATAGAACTGGTGAGTCTCCTCCTCAAAATACACCTGGTTCAACTAAAGTATGAACTGCTGGGTTTAGTGAGTGTGCTTGCTATTTTTGCACAATTATTTATTACTGTCTACCTCACTTCTTGCATTCCTTTGCATTCTCTGCACTCTTAATGACATGGTCTACTAGAATACAGAATAGTACTGTATTTACTCACACTAGATCTGTTACTGCTCCAGTCAGCGTTACTGTGTGTTGTCTAGACCTAGAAGTTGTTCTAATTATTATTACATACTATATATTTATAATTATATATTATAGTTCTATACTATTGCTCTTGCATTTTTCCACTTGTGTAGTCTTAGGTTTTTGTGGGTCGGTTTTTGTTGTTCGTGTTGCACTGTGATCCTGGAGGAACATTCTTTCATTTCACTGTGTACTGACTGTCTATGGCTGAAATGATAATAAACCCACTTGACTTGACTTGAGAAGGAGACAACCAAACCGTGCTGGACGTGGAGTTGGGCACCTCTGTCCTATATTACACCTGTATTACAGTATTTCACTATGCTGTATTAATCCCAATAAAACTACTGTGCCTACAGTACTTTTATTGCAACACCAGTGTTGCAAGTGTTGCTGTTTGAGTTAGTTATACCATTTTGTAGCATATGTTTATTGTTCTAATTGGGATAGAGAGTTTTGCAGAGAGAATGATGATTTTTTTGTGTTACACAGACAGTTTTGGCTGGTTAGTGAATGTGGTTATGAATAATGTAGTTAAGCTCTTGAGAAAAAATGTAAGACTTAGATGAGTCTGTTCCCTCTGCTACCACAAGGTGGCAGTAGAGACCTCCAAATACACTTTTAATTTGGAGCTGGGTGAACCTGTCCATGGTGTCAAAGTTGTTTCCACAGTATGCAGAGGCAAAATACAGTCTGACGACAACAAACTCTGGCCTCAGTGAAGTATCTGATTAGGTCGAGCAAAGGTCGAGTGAAGAATGTGAGGTTAAGAGCTCCTGGTGGGGCATCGCTGCTTCTCTGCTGGAGCAAAATTTCATCACGTCAAAGATGAAGTCTAGTGGCGCAGGCTGAGGACAGCTTGAAAGATGCCTCCTGTTAAAGAATGTAAACACAGTAACACTCAGTGGCGTTTCTGGCATTCGTGGATGTTTGTGGTTTTTGTGATGATCTAAAAGCCTGGAGACAGTTACATGTGTTTATATACATGTATTGAATAGGGCAGATAATAGTATTCGTGAAACACATCGAGTATATATACTTGACGGTTAGTCAAGTGGTCAAAAGAGTTTGAAAAAGGCCAAACGACAAAAATGAATAAAAACAAACCATGCATAACCTTTCAGACACTCCAGAATACTTTACTGGGAAAATATAAACTGGGAGGACTTCATTAAAAATACACAGTACTGCTCAAAACTCTTAGGCATGTGTGAAAATCATGTAAAACTATTTTTATGGGTGGTGTGTGTGTGTTTGGCCAGTAAAAACACCAGAGGGAGAACCCTCACGGTCCTCTATGACTTCTGAGAAGGCTTAATGATTTCTGGGAACTAAAAAGGACATTTTTGTAAAAGTTTTGTTCATTTTTCATTTAACAGAATTGTGTTCATATTTAAACCTGGAAAGCGCTGCGGTCCATCCTATCATTGCTTCATCATTACGTTTTGGTTGGAAATTAAAAAGGTTACACTATTTAAACTCATAGCAGAAAATGATCCAATTAGGATTGTTTTCTCTATGGTCTCTCTGTGAGCTCTCCCATTGGTCAGGCCTCCAGGCACTGGACTGAAGTACCATAGAATCAGCCAATCACAAACCAGTCACTTTAGAAATTCTGCATTAAAGGCAAAATACAGTATATGTTAATATATAGGACTGTGCAAAAGTTTTAGGCACTTATGAAAATAATATTTAAAAACTGTTTAGATGAACAGTGGGTGTTTTTTCCACATTAATATTACTAAATATGCTGAATAACAAAGTAAATATAAATAACATTCTACAGTAAACAGTGATGTTATGTTCAGTGTATCAGTGTGTTCTTATAGAAGTCCAGTATTACTGTTTTGACTCCATCAGTCCTTCATTAAATTAAATCAGGAGCTGCTGATGGAGTTTCACAACCCAAACAATGGCTGGAGGAACCGAGGAGGAATCTGGAACCGAACCTGTGTTCTCCTCACCAGCTCACACAATATCAATTACTTTTATACACTGAACTAATTTGATACTTTTACTGTGTTGTGTTTATTCTAATGTTAACATTATAAGATAAGATAAACCTTTATTAGTCCCACAAGTGGGAAATTTATCATACGCTGAGAAAAATGGATTTAAGCTATTTGCATAGGTGACATTGACACTCTATATCTTTTATAAGCTTTGGGTGTCCATGTTCTGTCTACAACAGTCAAGAAATCATATCATGCCTTTATTTTGGTGCTGATATACTTCTAGAGTCTCATTGTGGTGCTAAATAAACATTATGATAGATGTGTGTTAGATATTTATGGCCTGAACTAAGAACTGTGGACTAATCATGACTAAAAACACTTAATGCCATTATCATGTATACAAATTACAAATAAACATAAATACAGGAAGTATAACAAGAATGATTTCTTTAGATATGAATCCAGTAAGAAGAACACAGGTTTGGTTCCTGATCTTCTTATTGCTCTCCAGTCATCCCTAAATACTGGACTGGCCCTCAGATTTGTACACACATATAAAATTATATAACAGATACAAAAGTACAGTGACACTAAATGCACATAAATCCTTGTATATATCAGTCTCCGTTTCTCTCAAGAGAATCACTGGCAATTCACAAAGAAGGTCATTTTTAATTGATTTTTAAAAAGTTTAATTAATTAATCATGACAGCCCTGTTCTGGACTCTTATTCTAGCAAATTACTCCATAAGCACTTAATAAGAACTGTCACATGAGTGAAGAAAATAATGAAACAACTCAGGCAGAATGAACAGTACGTGTGGAGTGTGTGTGTGTGTGTGTGTGTGTGTGTTCGTTTACATTCTCCCTTTCAGTAATATCTGCTCTAATAATAGATCTTAATGAAATAAATATGGTCAGGGTCATTTGTTCTCCATTGGTCAGCCTGTTCCTGAATGCAGAGCTCTTTGATTTATTTGTTAAATTAAAAGAGCACCGCCGGTAGTGTTAAAACCAATAAAGATTATAGCCTCACAGCAGAGATATGTCAAACTTTCAACACAAACACTTTATTAATTCAAACAGACTGATTGGAGGTGGCTGGTTCTGAGCTAGAGTTACTCAGATACATTTACAGAGCAAATTTGGATAAATGTGTGTCTCTTTTAGCTGAAGATATTCTTACTCCTGGCAGTTCAAACCAACTGCACAACATACACATTCTTTCTGTAATGCATTATGTGCAAAAGTTTACGTGCAATAGTTTACGTGCAATAGTCTTAATCTGTGCAATATTGTCACATCACCTTGGGTTAACCAAAGGCAGGAGGCGCAGTTGCAGATATCCATTGTTCTTTATTTACAAGCACAAGCAATGCAAAAAGGCACGAGGGCCAACACACAACTAACGTAACTACACCGAACACCCAGCATGACGGCAGACCAGCCACCTAAATGTAAACACAAACCCTTTATATACATGAAACATAAATCCCCACAACCAATAAACAAACACAACCACTTAACTCTAACAAATCCCAGCTGTGACTAATACAAGAGAACCCATCGCCCACTTCACAATAAAAGTCTACATAAACAAAACTCAAACTCTGGTGGCCTCTAGTGGCCACATACCGGGACATAACAAATATCACTAATTATGTTACTACTTATGCAATTTACTATTTGGTGTTAGTATTTAGCTAATTACTCATATTAGTATGTAGCAAATTCTAAATATTAATAATAGTATTTAGTACTAGTATTTAATTAGTATTTAGCCATTTAGCTAATACCAGTCAATAGTTGTGTCATAGGTCCTGCCTGTTTCCAGGCAGTTCTGGCAGGCACACATGCACCAGTTGTTTTCAAAGTGATCCATCTTTATTCTTTAACCAAACACAAAACAAAAACTGGCTTGAGAGCCAGACTTAAGACTATAGATTCTTTCACCAAAAGAAACAGGAACAACTAATGACAAGAGCTGGTTTCCACAAACAAAGAAATCGGGTAGGAGCTGGGTCCACATGAAAACAAAGAGCTGGGTTGACCAACAAACAACATATGAACTCAAAGAACTTAAATACAACATACACTCAGACAAGAACCAATCACAACTCCCAATTACTTAAACTAAACATAATACAGCTGACTAGTGACCTAACACAAAATACCCATAACTTCAAAATAAAAAATACCCATAACTTCAAAATAAAAGTGCCCATACCCAAAACCAAAACACAAAACCCCAACTTAAACAAGGGTGGCCTCTAGCGGCCACCTACTGTAACTGACCCCAGACCTGACAAGTTGTTAGTATTATTATGTGAAATATCACTACTTATATCACTATTTTGTGTAATGACAGACTCTGTATAGAGACCAAAACACGACTTGTGTTATTAGTAAACTACTTCAGCTGTAATTTATTTATTTATGTATAGTATTTAGATCCTCTTCTTTTACTGAACACAGAATTTTGTGTATACTGTATTTCAAAGTATTTTCTGGAGAGCATAATTTTTTTTTTACTTCTGTTTCAATTGTTCTTTGTTGTCTTTGTATCTCTGTGTGTCTGTGCAATCGTTGCATATGCAATTTGGTGATTTCTCTACCCAAACACACCTGGATCAACTCACCTGTTCACTGCCAGGTTTACTGAGTCTGTTGGACGAGGGGACGAGATTTGGGGAATCCCTGTCCTATAATATGAGTTTGAATTGTTCTTTATGTTTGACACAGATGGGAACTGGGGATTCTTGCTATAAGGTCTTCTCAAATTCGTGTAGTCCAACATTATTAAGCCAGCAGTTCTCAAGCTTTAATAGTCTAATTGCCTAATTGCCTAATAGCCTAATAGCCTAAGGCTCCCTCTGCGGATATTAAATGCACTCCCCCACCCCCTTCCTTCTTCACAGCTTTTGCTGACGGAGCCAGTTTTGGGACATTAGAGGACTTTTTAAGGGGATGTTGGATTGTCTGGGACTGTGATTGGTCAGAATGTTTATTAGATTGTATTCAGCTTTACAACCTGCTGTATTATAAAAGTTAGATAAACTAAGACAATTAAAAATGACTCAGCAATGACTGAGTAGAACACCACCATTTAACCATCTGAGATGCTTATCCTTTAACAGGGTGTCGGATGCTGGCGGAGCCTATCCCAGCAGGTCATAGAGCGAAAGGCAGAGACACACCCCGACATACAGCCTAAAACATCCCAATTTGAGAATCACTGTATTAGAATCAGAATCAGAATCAGAAAACTTTATTGATCCTGGAGGAAGTTGTTTATGCTATGACTGCACAGAGACAAGAACAATATAAAATATAAATCTAAGTCTGAATAAATCCAATAAAAACTGCATATAAAATACACTACACTATACACACAAATACTGGCTATAAATACTATAGATAAAGATAAATAATTTACAGATAAATAAACAAATGGTGATAAGGAGTCTGTTTTTGCTCTAATAGAGATTGGTAGTAGATCAGTAATATTGATATAAGTACTGATATTTCACATGATAAGACTATGCACATTATAATAATAACAATAATGATAATGATAATAATAATAGTAATAATAATAATACAAAGAAGAAGAAGAAGAAAAGGAAGACATTACACATTATATAAGAAGCACCCAATAAGAATGATACGATATTGCTCATGGCAGAATTTTGCACAGAACAATACTAATGCATGTGAAAATTATTTAAACTCAAATAAAATTTTGCATAACAAAGTAGCATCAGGTTATTGCACAGAACACAATATGACTTCATTTATAAAGCTAAGTAACAGCAATTTGACTTGAGTTTGATTTCTGAATGTAAAAATGCATCTGAGCAATTTCTATTGTATAAACATTGTGGATGTGTCTCAGACCTAATGATGCAGCTCAGGACAGCTGCATGTCTCAGCCGCTACATCACTGTTGTGTTGCAGCTGTATGACTGAGAAACACATGGCTGGGGTTTTTTTAATGAAAAGTAATCAAAGATACATTTTTTTTAAATGTCAGATTTAAACATAGTCATATTGTTCATGTGGCCTCAACACACTGCTGGCACCCCCCACCCCCCGACACACACACCTGAACTATGAACTTTCCACCATGCATTTCACACATCACTCTTTTATGATGCTCATGCAGCTACATGCACGAAACACATCCATGTTACATTTGCCCTTCAGTACTGTCTCAGAGTTTCTGTGTTTTCATAGATTGACTGTATGTTTATACTGAGCTGCTGCTGATCATTTGCACATATAAAGCACACAATTACATTCCAGCATTCTGTTGACTGCTGATGCACAATATTTTGGATGTTAAACAATTACCTTGTACCAAACTGCACATTTTTGACTCCAGTTTAGAGTTTATATTTATAGTTTAGTTATATATGTGTAACTCTGTGTCCTTTGTACTCTGTAAAATCATTGTCTTGTCTCACTGTATATATGTATATAGCTGACAATAATGTTCACTTTGACTCTGACTTTGAAAAGGCAGAGACATACCCTGGACAGGTGGCCTAAACAATCCCGACTTCCAGTAGGAGAACCACTGTATTAAACAAAGTAACAACAATTTGATTTCTGAATGTGAAATGCATCTTAGCCTCCAATTTCTACTGTGTAAACACTGCGGTCTCAAAATTAAGGCTGCAGCTGAGGACGGCTGCATTTCTCAGCCGTTAGATCACTGTTAGGTCGTGGCCACCGTGTTCAGAGGGAGCATCTCAGTGGGACTGAGAGACACGAGAGACCAGGTTTTCTAATGAAAAGCAATCAAAGGTACATTTTTGAAAGGGGATATTTAAATATAGGCATGTTGTTTATATCACTGAGCCAGAACATACAGGTCCAGCCTCTTTAGGCCATCTTATTTGCATGTGGTCAAACATTACATTACATTACAATACATTCGTCAGACACTTTTATCCAAAGTGACTTACAATTTGAGGAAACACTCAAGCTTCAGGTCAATGTGAGAACATTGAAGAGGAGCCTCTGTATTACCACCTACCTCAGCGGCAGGCTTCACTTTAATGCACGACTTGTAAAGTTGATAGGTGACCCTGCATGTTTCTGACCACACAGAGAGAACACTAAAGATAAGAAGACATAATATGCACCATTAATCTCACAGCAGGTCAGAGTAATGTAGGACGACGTGGGGTTAGTTGGTTATCTGGCACTGGGACTGAAATGCACACTCTGAAGGTAGAGGTCATATCTTCTTACGTTCTCTCCAATCACAAGAAATACAATCAGAAGATATTTTTAGATGTCTTATGTTGCTAACATAGTGGTCATTACTTAATGAGCATGCCTAGGCTAGTTTTCTACACAACTGACCCAGTTTTTCTCCAGCAGAAGCAGAAGTCTCACGGTGAGCCTGATCCCAGAGAGCTAGCTGATTGGCCTTGTTAAGCCAGAGCACCTAGACCTGAACATTTCACACCGGCTGGGGCAGACAGCACCTCTGAAGGCCAGAGAGACGGATCTGTCCATCACTACTCCTCCCCCAGTCGGGTGCAGCTGATTTCAGGACCAGAGTGGTGTAGTTTTAAATTTAGTTCTCTAGTCTGGATGAAGAACAGCTGAAGGAGAGTGACTCTTGTTCTGCGTCTTGGTGTAAAAACTGATCCTTTATTATATGCCGATGTTGAATTAACTCTTGAAAGCAAATGGTTCTGGCAAGAGCTTTTAATTAGAACCTCAACCTTACACCCATCAGCCACACCATTAAAAACACTGACAGGTGAAGAGAACATTGATTACCAAGGTACAGAGGCAGCTGGAAGATATTATGCAGTGAGTGAACGATCAGTTCTTCAAGTTGATCTGTCGGAAGCATGAAAATGGGCGAGTTTAAGGATCTGAGGAACAAAAAACAGACCAACAAAGAACAAAAACAGAAACACCACAAAACTACGTGAGTGCAGACAGGACAAAATACACAGAGTGCAAATAGAGAGTGCATGACAAGAGCAACAAATACAATGTGATGACATACTGTTTTCTAGCAGCGGAGTTGTTAAGTGTGCAAAAATGCAGAATAGAGGTAGACAGTAACAAATAATAATCAGCACTGGCAGGGTGGAGAATATAATAATATAAGAATATAAAAGACTGAATCAGAGCATCTCCAACATGGCATGCAGGGAGCGAAAGGTAACCCATCCAGACCCAAAGAAGAGCTGCTGTAGCACAAACTCTTGAAAAAGTTAATGTTGGATTTGACAGAAAGGTGTCAGAACACACACAGCATCACAGCTTGCTGTTCAGTCCCAAATTCGTCCTGTGCCCTGGGGTCTCCTCAAAATCCACACTGGTGTCTTCAAAAGACACACAGAAGGCAAGACATGTAAAAGGTGCTTATTCTGAATGTGGACTTTTGGCAAAGGCTCATACAATGCTTGGACTCTGCATGTGTTTTACCCAACTTTTTGGTCATAATCAGTTTTTCAAATGAGCTAATTTACTGATGTACAGTGGCTCAATTCAGATCACAGACACAATGCAAGCTTCAAGATTTTCAAGATTGTTTATTTGTCACATACACAGCTCTACATGTACAATGTGTAGTGAAATGAGACCCTGAGATGTAGTTACAATAAATTAAAAAGACAATTAAAGGCTAAAACTAGGCAGTAAAAAATATGCAGAAAAAATATATTAAAGTCAACAGCTTATTTAATGCAGCTTAATTATGAGGTCAATTAATCAACCAATGCATTTTAACTCACATCTGAACACCTTCCTCTTTGAAATACCAACGGAACAGCTGTAAACAAAAAAACCACTCTGATTGGTCCCCATCCTTTTTGTAAGGAATTTGGGTAATAATCTCCAATGTAGTGGTAAGAGAACCTTAAACGCCCAGTAAGCACCACTTTATAGGCCAAAATGGGAGAAATGGGACCTCCTATGGTCATGCGATCCATCAGTTATGGACCGCAGGACCACGAGTGCACCATTTGGGAATAGCCTTCTGTCACGGTGCACCAGGGGGCGGGGCAAGAATAATTGTAACCAATAATATCATGTTTCACGTTTACTTCCCACCACCCCATTTATCATCAGGGGAGAAGCTCAGTTAGCTCAGAGACTCTTGGGGTTTAATCACATATCATGGTACATTAGGGCTTCTGATACATATAAACATGTTGCTTATATGTATGACTTCATAAAACCAAAAAGATATGATATATGATATAACACTAGTGGTATAATCAAATATGTTACATATGTTGAATGGCTTCACATATTAAGTTTCGTGCAAACTATATTTAATGCAGCTTGTGTTTTGCATCTATTTCCAACAGTTGTTTTTAATCACTTGTGGCTGTAATGTTTCTAAAAGTTCCTATGAAGCTAACTAAGCCCCTATAGGGGCAAAAATGTCCATTTGATGGTCAAGTTCATTTCAAAGCATGTTCTTTTTGGTGAACAATAGATGAGCTCCGGAGAAAACTTGCATTTCTTGATCGTCAGAGCACACAGAACGCCTAGGATTACAAAACAGCTGTACAACAACAACTAAAAGCAACACAAAAGGGTCATGATTTTGAATGTATTTACATTTGTTAGAGGGCCAGAATGCTAATTGACTGTTATGAGGCTCGTGTGGAAACAGCTGGTCCGGAGAGTGTGATCAAATCACCACAAAAGCGCATAAAGTGCATTTGCAAACTGCGGAGTGAAGAGTGATGACAGATGTGAGGAGCGTATTCAGAAACAGGCCACTGCAGTTTGATACTGAGAAATGATCATCATCGTCTGCCCCTGTATTGCTGCCTGGACCACATTTTGTGGGGAAAAAATGCTTCTTCGTTGTCCAAACACTTAGTGTGAAACAACCTCACTGGGTTGATCCCATCTGTGCCCTGAACACACATCAATCGCAAGCTGCCTTTTTGTCAAATGTTAAGACGTGTGAGTGTGTGTGTGTGTGTGTGAGAGAGAGGGGGTAAGGGGGGCCACAATTTATGCTCAAATAGCCTTGTAGTCCATAAATTACTGTTCCCTTGAGAATAGTGTCGTTAGCTGCAGGAAGTTTCCTACTCGTAGGAGGATTAATGGGGGAAGCTTGAACACTACCCAGACCTCTAGATCCTCAACAGTTCGGCCTGCTGCGACACACACACACACACACACACACACACACACACACACTCCCCTATGTCTTAATTGGGATCTGTGTTCATGTGAGTCCAGATTCTACCTCCGCACTGCTGATCTGAATTAGAGTAGTATGTGTTTAAAGGGCCAGGTCAGCAAAAAAATCAAGTTTACACAGTTTTTGTTTAGAACTGGATCTACAAGGGCGATGTTCCTAACAAACCCTAGAAGACAATATTCACCCAAATCTTTTCCATAAAAATATCCCCCTAACCTCTCTCAACCTGCTTGAACCAAGTCCAGCTCTTCATTAAGGCAGATCAGACCTGTGGATGTGGTTTAAGACCGAATGAAGAGCTGTAAAAATGAACAAAACATCATTATGTGACTTAACATTGCGAGCAGCCTTTTTAGACAACAGGGTCTGTTTTCATAAACCGCCAAAGGAGCAGGAGTGCTGGTCCAGACTCTTTTGGTAACAGTGACTGTAATAAATGCACAGGAATCCGATCCTGGATTCTTAGACACCAGCCTTCAAGTTGTCTGAAAGGGCTTCCAGTGAATGTGGGATTTTGCTAATTTTTCACTCAATGAAACAACGTCAACATCTAAGGACACAAAACGAAAAAGAAAAAGTGAACTATAAAAGGAAGGGGAATAAAATGAAATAAAACTGGAAAATCTATAGCCATTAAAAAAAATGAAATACTCGCTGGTCAGGCTGTGGGTGCTTAGTTAGAAAGATGAAGTTTTGTGCCACAAGCAAAGATCTGGACAGACTCAGGCTTCAGCCGCATGTTGACTGACTCGTGGCTCGACTTGAGACTGAAAAACAAACTTAATGGTGTAGTGAAAAATTTTACATTTTTCTAACCTAGTCCTTCCAGAGGAAACACAAAAACATCTCTCAACTGAAACTATGAATGCAGAACAAAACCTGTAAAATTGGTCCAGTCATTTTAAATCTAGTTCTATATGTCTATATGTCTAATACTGCATTTAAGGTTGTTGTAAAAATACTATTATTTAGGTCATTTCTACATATTTTACTTGCTTCATTTTATCTGGTGATCATTTTGTTTATTTCAAACATTATATCCTGAAACAATGAAAATGATCTACCTACAAGATAAGGACAGTGTAAAAGAGATCACCCCTTAGAACAAATGAAAAAGTACTTTTGGCATATTAATTATGCTCATCTTGTTTTTTTTTACTGTAAATTATATCGAAAATTACTTTTTAAAATACCTCTGAACTGTGTCTGCTTCTCAACAACACCCTACTGCAAATGTACACCTGCTTTTAAAAGGGGGAGAAAAACAGATGCTCAGATTTTGGTAATTCAGGGGCAATGTGTAAGATCTCCACCCACTTTCTGTGTGATCCGCCCATGTTTTAGATGCATGTGCTTGAGGAATAGAAGTGCATTTTGTATTTTACCAAATAAACACTCTCATTTAGGCTCCTGCAGCCGTTTTGTTTATAACACACAGACAGAAAGGCCCTGGTTTGAGCCTAAAGTTGATGTAAAAGGCTTAGTCTCACCAATCTGTATGTGTATGTGTGTGTGTGAGAGCATGTTTGGTGTCTGGGCATGGTTTTGGCTTTGGTGATCTTGTTTAAAAAAAAAAGTGCTTAAGCCCTGTTCTCCATCACAGAGGCCAGGAAACGCCATCTCTCAAGAGAACGCCAATCAGGGACAGCGTGATCACACAAAAAGATATACAAATGTGCATTTCACATCGCACCAAAAACATATGGTCCGAGTGTGGCAACGTGCTGCAACAACTAAATCTCAGGGATCAAAAAAAAAAATTTGATGGCTCTTTAAAAAATAATGGCCCCGTTTGATGATTTATTATCAGGGCTGGAAAGAAGCACTTATGCTATATAACATATCAGCGCTGCATTGGCTGACACCGGACTCCTTAAGATAATATGTCAAAAGTAATAAGATTGATCACCTTTTCTAGGAAAACATGTTTTTGTTTTCCCCTCACCACTCTGAATATCTTCAGATGGTCACTCCCTGAACCTCGAGCACAATTCTAGCCGGCCTAATTTTTGGGGTTTGCAAATACAGCCCCATAAGCTCCGCGGGAGAGACGCGCCAAGTGAAACAAGGCTCGTAGTGGCTGTGTTTACGAGAGTAGCTGATATCGCACAAACCAACTCCAATCTGGTAAGAAAAACAGAGATAAGATAGGATTTAAGCAAGGTCTAAAACTGCCGCCAGTACAGCATGTGGCAACGCGCCAGTGCAGTTTATAAACCCATCTCCAAATAGCTGAAGAAGGCTTGATTGCAATAACATGCTGATTACAGTTTTTAGTGCAGAATTGCGATTCGTAATAGGATGATAAAAAGCCAGTGGCAAACATAAACAGTGAGTAACCTGAACCATTAGGCCTGAGAGTCAAGGACTAACCCAGCGGCCGTCGTGGCTGTTTAGGTCCTGAAAGGTTTACGGTGTCCAGGAGATGGGCTTTAGGATATTTATGCAGGGATTCTGAACCTGTCCAAAATACCTGGCAACCAGTGGTGACCTTCAGCAGTTTCTCTGAACTGGAAAGTAGCAAATCAAACAAGACCAAATATTCATCTTTATAGAATTCTGTGTTAGATGTGGCTGACATATTGCTTTAAATTGAATCATAGTTGTAACTAATGATGTAATAAATAAACATTAGTGATAAATACTTAATTATACTTGATTATGTTTGCCCAAATAAAAAAAGAATAAACGTTAGGTCTAACAATGGTGATTTCACATCTGAATAAGGAGCAGGCTCTTTACTCATGAATAACTCAGTACACTCAAAACTAGGAACAGACCCAAACAGAAACCAGTGGTGCCCTTCAGCGTTTGCTCTGTCCAGCTTTATTAAATTAAGTGTTTAATATGGTAGAGGTATTGCTTTAAAATGAATTACAGCTGTAATGAATGATATACTCGATCATAACCAATAATTGATGCTCAATTATACTAGATTACAATTACCCAAATACAAAAATAAACGGTAAATGATCTAAAAATGCTAATATCACATTTAAATAATGAGAAAGGTCTTTTTGCAACTCATAAAAAGCTAATTACATTCAAAACTAGGAACAGGCCCAAACAGAAACCAATGGTGACCTTCAGCGGGTGCTTTGAGCTGGAAAGTAGAATCACACATATCCAACTTTATGGAATTCAAGGGGGTGCAATTTAATGGGGTGGACATATTGCTTTAAAATGAAATATAGTTGTAATTAACTATATCATCAATAAGAATTAATGATACTTAATTATACTTGATTATAATTGCCCAAATAAAAAAACACATTGTGTCAGAATGAAGAGGTCAGTACCTACCAAAAGTGGTCCAGAGAGCAACAACCAGTGAACCAGTGAAAGGGTGATGGGCATAGGAGCACAGATTGGCCTGGTTTCATCTGCTGCTGTAGCACAAACCACTGAAGGAGTTCTCTGAAAGAAAGGTGTTGAAACACACAGTTCATCACAGCTGACTGTGTACAGGGCAGCGTAGTTACGGTCCCGTCATTAGTTACAGGGACAGTCTTACAGTCATCAGTTACAGGGACAGTCTTACAGTCATCAGTTACAGGGACAGTCT
>JBBPCX010027895.1:0-13194 GCA_037974365.1 Hydrocynus forskahlii | reverse complement strand
TGCTGATCTCTGCAGAAATTACGGTACGTTGTATTACAGTGGGGAGGAATCTCATCAGAAAAGGCCAGATATGGGACTCATCAGTGTTTATAGTTGGCTCTGAGGTTCTAACTTGAACTAACCTGAGAGTTTTGCACCCGTGGCTGAGGGTGTCAGAGGATGTAATGCGCCCTGTTCTTGCCAGTGAGGAGGGCTGATAAAGCCTCTATGACCTGTTATGACCTGATGGTAATGCTAAAGTAATGGGTAAGCTGGTGGCCTGGTGGTTGCGGAGTTCGCCCTAAGATCAGATGGTCATGGGTTTGAATCCCGGGACTGCTAGTTCATCACTGAGGTACCCTTGAGCAAAGTACCGTCCCCACACACTGCTCCCTGGGTGCCCCTCATCAGCGGCAGCCCCCTGCTTCACTTGGTGAACAGTTTAAATGCAGAGAAAGAATTTCACATTGTTCACACTGTGTGCTGTGGTGTGTTCACGTGTTACTATAAGGGGCAACTTTACTTTACAGGGCTGTTCGAGCCATATTTATCTGTGAAAAATCAATACAAGGTATTCAACCAAACATAGTTTTATACAGTTTGTTTATCTGTCTTGCGATGGACTGGTGACCTGTCCAGGGTGTTTATCTGCTTTTTGACATATGACTGCTGGGATAGGCTCCAGTTCCCCCATGGCTTAGAAAGTGGACGGAAAGATGGATAGCATGATAGATGTTAGTAATCCTAAGGCTTGGCCATCTACAAGTGAAGGAGTCTTCGTTTTTCAGACTGAGAAAATACAGCAATGAGCAGCTCACGCTAGGCTTCATGTGAGGGCACTGCAAATGAGCACCGACTGAGGTTTTGTCAAATGAAGGTTTTGTCAGTATACGCCATCACTTGGAGACTAAACATAGCAAGTGTGAATTGAGCCAGACCTTCATCTGAAGTCTCTTCAGTCTGAGTCTGAATCTCCAGCACTTTTTAGTGCTTGCTATCTCCTTAGGTATGTCAGAAGAACAGATCACATTAGTTCAGTGTTTTTGCAAGTGGTTTTTAGAATGCTTGTTTGTATTCGGAAGTGTTGGCTGCGAGTGGCAAAAGGATGGGAGCCCCTGTTCTGGATTAAAATTGAAGGACAGTTCTTCTTTTCACTGTCATGCCTGTTGAATGTAACACTTAAACCCCTGAATGTTTTCACCTCCCCAAAGCCGTATGAGGGTCCTAGCATGTCAGGGCAGACGTGTTGACAGTCTGCATTTAATGTGTGATAGGTGGGAAGCCTACTTGCACCTCAAGATGTGGACTCTAAAGAGGGAGAATGAAGTGACTAAAAAAGAATAGGAAATTATTCAGAACAGTCAAGTGTGTCACTCCTGACTAAAAACGCATGGATGTACGCGTTGTTTTATCCTCCTAATGATCTCTTATCCTTTGTGCACTGGGGTCCCTGAAGCCTTTAATGAAATGTCTACGGCTCATTAGTTCAGAGTTTACTGTGCATTCCCAAGATCTATCAGAGATCTTCAGAGAGTTTTATGTCTGTGTGTGTGTGTGTGTGTGTGAGCTGGGAATTGACAAACTTATTATCCCTAAATGCCTCTCATTATGTTGCACTCTGACTATTGCTATGGTAAATTTATGCTCCTCTCTGCCCCAGGGGTCGATGATTGTGGGATAGTTGATGATTAGATGATGAGTGTTTCTGACACTTCAACACCCAAGACAGGAAACCTGTCACACACACACACACACACACAGACACACACACACAAGTTCTGGACTTAATCACGTTAGTATGTTAACCCTTTTAACCCAATTTTTAGGATCTGCCCCATACTTGCAATGCAATAACAGCTGCAATATAAAGAAATCTGGAAGCAGCAGTATGGCAGTTGGGAACTGCAAATTCAAATCCTTTGTAGAGAGAAGAACTAAGATTAAATGCTGCAGGCCTGCATGTTGTAATATCCTTTAACCGTATTGTCTCATCGCCAGAGGTGGATAGAGCAACTTAAACCCATACTCCAGTAAAAGTATCATTACTTTGGTGAAATACTGTCTCGAGTACAGGTAAACAGCTTGAATAGACATTCTAAAGTAGCAGGTCAAAACCCTAACCCTAACCCTAACTGAACCAATAAAATAAATGAAAACAGAAAATTAAAAGTAATTTATAAAAAGGTAAATGTCAGTAAAAGTAAAAAAAACTTGCAAAAGAAATAAAGACTATCAAAGTAAAATGTGAACAATAAATAAATTAGATTTAGATTGAACTAGTATATATTAAACTAGACAAGCTAAATACAAGGACCAAATACAATGATTGGATGAAATAATGAAATAAAACAATAAAACAATGAAACAATTAACATCTATATAAAACAGTTATAAGATGTATGGATGTGGCCAGAAATTAAGAGTTTTAAATGGTCATGTGACATCAGCAAGCTTTAGGGCATTCTGTAGTGAATTCCAGCTCACTGGTGTGCTGTAGTTAAAGCAGATTTTCCCACTCAGTACCTGACAGGTAATCCAGTCACTGGAGTGTGTCTGATAATTCCCGCTATTAATAAAAATCAGAGAGGTGATAATAGGGTGGCATATGGCCAGAGGGTGGTTTATAAATAAATATAAAGCTTTGAGTCTTATTGTTGCACCACTAGGGAGTTCTGACTGACCGTGGGGTAGTGGTGGCGTAGAGGGTAGGATACTTGCCTCTGGGCTAAGCGGTCGTGGGTTTGAATCCTACCTTCAGCATACCACCACTGGGTTCCTGAGCAAGACCCTTAACCCCAAGTTGCTCCATTCCCCTGTAGTTAGGGAAAGGACATCGCTTTGGATAAAAGCATCTGCTAAATGTGCTGTTAACAGATTAGTTGTTGAAGAAAGAAAAAGATGACACTGATACCAAAACCACAGCTTTGAGTATCTGCCAATGTCGATACCAGTCAAAATACCATCTTCTTCACGCAGTCTGCAGTGATGTGTTTTGTAGTGACTCTGGAGGCAGAGCTGGTTTGAGAACACTGGCCTGTTTGTATATTATATCCCTGTAGTCAAGGATGGAGAGTAAGATTGGCTCTTTTTTTCTTGTGAGGTTTTATTAGTACAGGAAGCCAAGCTTTTGTTTACATTTACTGATTAGCATGTTGATGAGAAGTGTTAAAAGTGAGTTTATCATCTAGCCATACACCAGGGTACTTTTACTTTGTGACTCAATCAATCCTGGATTCTCTCTGGGTATCACTGAGAAAAAAGGGAAACTAAATGTTAATGACTAATGGTAAAGTCCTTTCAAACTCATTCTTAATTTTTTCCAAATAAGATTTTCTATGAGATCAAAACCAAAAATCTTAGATGCTCTTATCCAGCTGAAAGTGCTATCTATACCAAAAATCCGTAGGTTGTACAGGTTTTGGGAGTCCAAAACACCCTGAAGCTAAGACAGTTCATTATATTCTTGCAATTTTGAGTGCTAGCGTAGTGTTCATAGCTTCTAAAGCACCTGTTTTTGTTAATTTTTATATGGTTTATTCCTCAGCATATAACCATATTCTGAAATTTGCCCAAGTATTCTCTAATACATTGCTCACTGTGGAATTTATGATGGATTATATAGTACAAAATGACCTGACCTGAAAATGCTTTAAAATAACACTTTATAATGTATGTTTAAATGTGATACACTGAAAAAGCTGAATTTAAGTTATAATATAGTAAAAATAAAATACCTCCAATCATTACTCGCCCTTAAAAATTCTGTTGAAAAGAGGTGTTTAGACTTTCAGGTTAGGATTTGGAGAACTCTTCAGCAGCAGGCAGAGTCTTTCCCTTTCTTGTTTCCTTTTAGAAGCTTCTGCAAAAAAAAGTTCTTCTTAGAGGATTCTCTGGGGATTGTGCCAAACAGAAAGATTCTATCTGGAGTTTTTTTTCCACCTCTGAAATGACTCAGAACAAAGTTGACTGGGCTGTGTGAAATAAGCTCTAATGCATTTAATCTTCGAGCAGCTCTGGCTTCTTCTAATCACCAGCTCTGGCTGTGTTGTGCTTGTCAGGAGTACACAGTGGACGTGTTCTTTCGCCAGCGCTGGACAGACGAGCGGCTGAAGTTCCGCGGGCCGATGAACATCCTGCGGCTCAACAACCTGATGGCCAGCAAGATCTGGACCCCCGACACCTTCTTCCACAATGGCAAGAAGTCTGTGGCCCACAATATGACCATGCCCAACAAATTACTGCGTATCATGGAGAACGGGACGCTGCTCTACACCATGAGGTACACAGCTTGTGCTTCAACCATTTTCAACGTCATTTTGATTCTGGAGCTGTTAAAGATCACTGTGAGCCTGCTGTCACTGACATAATCTCACCCTTTAATGGTAACTTTGGTAAGTTAGAACTAAGAGTGCTAACTTACATGCACAGGGGCCCCAAAAAGTATTTGGACACTTTAATCATTGGATACATTCAGTGATGTTTTCTTAGAATACTTCATAAAATCTTTACCAAAATGAGATATGCTTCAGTGAAAAGCACGTATAATAAACATCGAAGGGCTGGTAGTGGAGAAAGCCTGAAAAAGAAGTCTAACCAGTATTTCGTGCAAAGGTATCGGTGAGCTTATGTTCACTGATGGGATCCAGAAGTGTAAAAAGGCATTTTGAATGGACACCTGCAAAAGTATGCACAGAAATGGTTCAAACGATGATGATCTGAAACAGCAGCGATATTTTCTTTTGAAAAAAAAAATGCACAGTCATGGGGTGATCTATTTAAAATGAATGCCATCTGCTTTGACCTTTTGTTTCCCAACATGATGAACAGGATGACGCAACTGCCTGAGTCCTTTTTGTGACCATTGTAGGGTTCTGTAATTTATTTCTAACCTTTTCGAACCATTTCCATTAGCTCATTCACCAGAGAATGATTCTCACAAGTATTGTAAAATGGTGTAAAAAATGAAAAAGGTATGAGGTTTTTGTATGGGAGTGATGTATGTGTATAGGCAGTATAACTAAAGAAGGGAAACTGTTGGCAATGTGTGTATGATACAGGTTGACAGTGCAGGCAGAGTGTCCAATGCATTTGGAGGACTTCCCCATGGACTCTCACTCCTGTCCACTAAAATTTGGCAGCTGTGAGTTCAAATCTATGTTTTGGTCCCTTCTGCTACTCAGTCCTGAAGGGTGCAGAATATTGTAGCATTTCACAGTACCCTCACTTTCACCGCCTGCTGCTTAATACCTTAAAGCAGCGGCCCCCAGCCTTTTTTGCGCCACAGACCAGTTTCGTGTTAAACAATATTTTCACGGACCGGTATAGATACAACTAAAAACAAAGCGCATTTGGTTTGTACTCATTTTTGCTAGCAAAATTTTTGACCGTATCATGTAACCGAGGCGAGTGTTTTTTTGTTTTTTTTCTGATAATCAATAAAATATTTTTATTCTGTCTTTCTGTGCGGCCCGGTGCCAAATGACTCACGGACCGATACCGGTCCGCGGCCCGATGGTTGGGGGCCTCTGCCTTAAAGCAAGTCATGCAGTAAAACTCAGTCTACATATGCTTCATATTTCCTACATTTCCTAAATTAACTGTGATTTTTGCGTTTTGAAATGAAGTGTTTTGCTTTGTTTGCCTTGTTATGTCTGCTGCTCCTCTCTGTAGATGCGTACACTCTAACTGAGGTGACCTACGTTTGGACCCGAAATGCCACATTTTCAGTAGAAGTGGCACCAGATGGATCAAGATTGAACCAGTATGATTTACGGGGGCAAACTGTTGGGAATGACACCATCAAATCCAGCACTGGTGAGTTAACCTCACCGTAAGTAGTTGCTCTCAAGCAAATTAATTTATTCAGGTTAAGAGCAGCCTGTTTGATTTATCCTTTGCATGCTTGTTTACTGGTTCATAAATTTGTAGGCTAGATTTTTGCTCAGTAGGTTTCTTGCTCTTCCTCTGGAATAGTTTGCTCTTACACGGACACTTAGTGTCTGAATATCAAAGGCACTTTGAGGTCCTTTGGCTGTAATATCTGCTAGTACTGACTATTAATGTTGCCATCATTGTATTGATTAATGTTTGGGGATGCTTCTAACATGATCACTTTTGATCGGCCGGTAATAGATAAACACATTTTACCATCAAGATTGGAATTCTGAGCTTTGTTCCGAGAAAGAATTCCTCTTATCGAGAGAGAGAAACTGGGACTTAGAAAGAGCTCAAGACAAGACTTCTGTACATAATTGCTATCTCTCTCTTTCTTTCTCTCTCTCTCTCTCGCTCTCTCTCTCAGGTTCTACCCTAATCTGTGTGTCTATCAGGTTTCATTAGGGCAGTATTTATTCTCTGTATCTGTTATTCATTCTTTGTATATCCTCATCGCATAATTTGCCTAATACAAATAAGGAATTTGATTGTGTGAGTTAATAAACCCATTTGATACCTTGAACGAACAGCTCAACGACACACGTTATTGTTGCAAACAATGAATAGAAGTTAGTAGTATGATATTATTTGATTAAGACTGATTGGTATCAATCAGTTATTCATTGTTAGCAACATTAGCATTACTGTCGAAATTATTCTTTAAACACGTGTCTCATTCTGCTTAGAATCCATAATGGGACGCTACTGGCTAAACACCAACTTAGATGCTGTGCTTAACAAATGATCCGTTTTCACTTTAGTTAATTGTCTTTAGAGTTTAGGTGTGTTTTGTAGAAAGTTACTGTATTGCAAACCACTTCTCTCACACCTTAGGTGAATATACAGTGATGACAGTTCATTTTCACCTGAAGAGGAAGATTGGATATTTTGTGATCCAGACTTACCTGCCCTGCATCATGACGGTCATTTTGTCCCAGGTGTCCTTCTGGCTCAACCGCGAGTCTGTCCCTGCTCGGACAGTGTTCGGTGGGTGTTTTGGATGTACTTGCACTTGCTGTGATGTTGAATTTATTGCATCTAGGGCTGAAACGATTATTCGAGTAACTCGAATAATTCGATTACAAAAAATGTTTTTGCCTCGAGGCATCATTTAATTTATGTAACCAAAATCCACTATTTAAAATGTCCCTGCTATCGTATCACTCCTGCTTTGTAGACACTGCGAGCTCCGGTATCACTGTTTCACACGGACTGTTTGAACTGACGCGTATTTCAAAGATTTAAGACGGCGCGTTTATTTTGCTCTCTATGGAAATGGTGGAAAATGAAGGTCCTGGTGTGCGTAAAAGGCAGAAAGTGTCTAAAGTGTGGGATCATTTTACACTGCGTAAGGTGGACAACGTAGTGCAGTGTTTACACGATAAAACGGACCTGGCCTTCCACAACAGTACAACAGTACTACCTTATGGATAGGGAAGGCATGTTTTGAGATGTAACTTTTCAATGTGTATGTGTGTGTGTGCGTGCGTGTGTGTGTGTGTGAGTGAGTGTGTGCGCGAGGGAGGGAGAGATGAGGAGTGAGATTTGCCCTCTTGCTACTTGTCATGCCTTGTCACTATCGACTCATAACACAGCCTACAAATAATTACAGATACCACACGTTCTAACAAGCGCTAGCGTTCAATACAGTTAGCAATCGTAAAATCCGTTACCTTGAAGAGGCTCCGAGCCGCGTGGAGAAGTACAGTTCACGTGAGGATGCTTTTGGTTCAGCATTGCATTCTACTCTACCTGCCTCATCTGGATACAGCTGGTAACTGAACTGTACAGTTTAAGCTGGATTACTAGTAATACTTGAATTATTTTTCTATATATTTTTTGCTATTTTACCTTTATACTTTTTGTTATTCATTCTTTATTCTCAGACGGGCTATTGCAGGGGTACACCCCTTTTTCCTTTTTTATTAAGATAAAACTAAGGATAAATAGGCCGACCTATGTTTGTGAAGTTGTATTTCATAGTTTTTTTCATGTACATCATAAATGTTTCACGGTTCTTTAAATGGGCTTAGTTCTGGAGCCAATAAGCCACAGGTTTTAAGGTTTGCGCTAATAAAAGTGTTGAGTTTGAATGAAAACCTTTTTTTTGGTGAGGAATAACAGGCAATTGCTTGCTCATTTTAAGAGGCCTTTCATGTTGCATAACACACCATTGATATAGTTGTTTAAAAACACAAAAGTATGATTTATCAGATTATTTGATTAATCGATGAAAAAATCGACAGAATACTGGATTCCAAAAATATTCGACAGTTGCAGCCCTAATTGCATAATTTCATAATTGAAACCCTAGAGAAAAATATTTAAATTGTTATTAGATACCCTGTTTTAGTTGTCATAGTGGTGTATAGCAAGTGCAAGTGCTTGACGTTACTGAACTCAAAAAGCAAAGAAGGCCAGTTTAGTCATGATATAACAAAGAAGCACAAGCGGAAGAACGCAAGCAAGCCAATGTCCATGAAAGAATAACCAAAACAAAGCTGACAACAATGCTAGCATACAAACAAACAGGCAAAATAGTGAGCAGACACTTCTGGGTCAGGCTGGCGGGCTTAAATAGTGAGAGACACAGGTGCTGGGAGGAATGAAGTGTGGGGCAGGGTACTTGTGAAGATGTGACAGTAAGCCCAGCTCCCAAAGGGGAGTCATTGGAAGGGGGATGAAAGTGGATGACTGTCTGAAGTTCTGCTGTCAGGGATTTGAATGTTGCAGTTGACCTTGGGGGCATAGAGCTGTCAGGGTGGGATGTGTGGACTGTTTTTTAGGTCTAGGACATCCCCAGCCAGTAGCCAACCCTGTTCCTCAGGACTGTACCCCTTCCAGTCGAGCAGGTACTGCAAGGCTCCCTGATGGTGCCAAGAATTGAGGAGGCACAAGACAATGAAAACAGAGCTATCCTCTACCAGGGTTGCTGGAGGGAAGTGTGTTGACTGAGCTGGCAGATCTCACAGCCTTCCTTGCTGGGTCAAGGGACGTCAGCTCAGTAGGCAGTCCGGTAATCTGTCATGGCGGCATGGAGAAGGAGGCATAAGTAGTTTATTTCTCAAAAAGCAGGGAAGGCTAGTTTAATTGGGATGAAACAAATACAAACAGGTGAACATAAGCAAGCCAAAGTCCATGAAAGCTTACAAAGCTGATAACAAGGCTGGCATGCAAACAAGCAAAATGGTGAACGGACACTTTCAGGTCAGGCTTGCATGCTTAAATAGTGAGGGACACAGGTGCTGAGAGCAAGGTAAGCAAAGGACAAGGACACGAAGCGGTGTGTGGGTGTGTCCGCTTAGAGTGTGGGGCACAGTGCTGGGAGAGACAATCATTTTTCTTAATAATTTTTAAAATAAGAAATCAATTAATACAAAGAGATAAAATATCCCCTCTTATAAGACATCCATTAAGCCAAATAAATAACAGAGAAAATTATTTGAAATACATACACACACACACACACACACACACACACACAAATAAATGTATGAATGGACTCTAGATAAAAGTATATCTGAATGAATGTTTTATTTGATGATACACTGTTCTTTAGACCTTCCCTTACACAGCAGAGCACCCACCCTCACAGACACACATATGCTTTTTTTTCCAGGCGCAGCTGGATGCATGTACATATGGTTCCCCCCCCACTGTGTTTCTCCTTGTAAAAGAACTAAAGCCCCTGCAATTTGCATTTCAATTAAGAAGTCAAATGAATATAAAACTTAAATTTTAGGCTCCATTAAACTACAACAGTATAAAAGCAAGATCTTAAACTGTGAAAAATGATGCTTTAAGAGGTTATGTCTGTTTTTTTCTCAGTATTTGACCATTTTGTGCCTGGGTTTGAAAATATCAGGAGACATGAAGAGCAATTTCTCTTGAAAAGTGATATTAATAAACCCATCAGCTTTGAAAATGGCAGGAAAAAAAAACACTTGAGAGTAGCAAAAATCATTGTGGATTTCAGACAGCAGATTGCCAAATGTGACTTACTGATTTTATCTTAATTAGCATCATTAAGATTAAATGTGCTTTTTGCTGTTTAGTGTTTAGTGTAAGGAATAAAAACATTTAGACGTTTTTATTTAAATAAAACATTTCAACGTTCTTAGTCTGCTTCTGTGCAGAACAGGAGGCTAGATGTACTACTAAAAACTAGGACTGGGCAAGTTAACGCATCATTATCGTGTTAACGCATCATTTACTTAACACCGACAATTATTTTATCACGTGTTAACACAGGTTTTTAAAAATCCTTTTATTTTGAAACTTCGTTGTTTTTTTGTTGCTCGTGGGTGCATGCAGCACGCGGCTCTATGTCGTCGTGCTGTTAAGGGAAAATAATTTTTGACTACAGAAACTGAAAGTCAAGTGGAGCTTGGCAAGTCTTGATGACAGATACGTATCTTCAGACGGAAAGATCTGGCTCCTTTCAGCTATTTGAACATGCATGTCAGTGAATGCTGAGATGTACCTTATTTTGTTGATGACTTCTGATGCTGTGTCCACTTCAGAGCTGAAAATATCCTCTACCTCCAAAAGAGAATGTAAACCCTCCACAACTATATTGCTGATTTTGCAGCAAGGGTGTCAAAAAGTAAGACTCTTGGAGACAATTATTCCAGCAAACATTTAAAATGCATCTGATTTTGGCAGCAGAAGTGAAATTAAGTAAAAAAAAAAAAAATTGCCCAATTTAAAGTGTGTGAAGAAGTGTATTCACGGCCTGTGTTTTTGCCCAGGTGTGACCACAGTGCTCACGATGACCACTCTGAGTATCAGTGCCCGTAATTCACTGCCCAAAGTGGCCTACGCCACCGCCATGGACTGGTTCATCGCTGTGTGCTATGCCTTTGTCTTTTCTGCACTCATCGAGTTCGCTACGGTCAACTACTTCACCAAACGTGGCTGGGCCTGGGATGGCAAGAGCCTTGTCAATGATAAGGTAACCATGATTACACAGACAGATGCAGGCAGGCGCATCTGCCAACTGTAGGGCTTTTGAGTGAGTGCTTTTATAACTGGGCTTCTGAGATCATAGGAATAGCCTTTTGCAGCAGGTGCAGAACTGAATACTGCCATCTCCAAAACAGTGAGTGCCTAATAGAACATATGCACACTAATAATACAGCCTTGCCAGATTATTCAAGTGATTGTTAAAACAGTGTACATTTTATTTGAGTTATTAGATTTTTTAGTTTTTCACATCTATGTATGCAAGTTAATGATTAAAATTACGAGCAACTGACAATTAAATGTAATAATAATAAAATAAATTATTAAAACATGGTGATAAACAAAAATTACATCGCTGTATTTTTTTAACATTTGGGCATTATTTAAATTAAATGCAATCATAGCCCTGTGTGGTGTTCAAACCAGCACCTGTCACTGCTTGAAAATTCAAAGGAAGAAGTGCTAAGTTGTCAGTATTATGTTAGCACCATCTAATTACTTTTAAGGAAACATAAAATCTTATGGCATGCTATTCAAGGCACAATAATGATGTTTTATGCACCAATTTCCCAGCAACTGCTTCAGTAAACACTATACCGGAAGCGTGTCTATGACAATAGTTAGATATGCACTGAAGAAATGTGAACTGAGATTTATGTGGGGGGGGTATTGAAATATATTCAAATCATATAATTGTTCTGTTACAGTAAGACAGTTATGCACAAAAATGTCAAATACAACAGTATTATTTTACTAAAATCTTTACTTTATATTTAATGTGCTTTAGTCAAAGTGAAATTGATATGAAAGACTAAAAGAGATTTCATTCGGAAGAATATTGCTGTCAAAAGGCTCCAAATGTGATAAAATGAATAAAGATTAACATTCTGTATAAACATAACCAGATACAAAAGCGCTACCTAAGAACACTGTGCAAGCTTGAAGAACAACAATAAATGGAATTTGTAGCCATCAAAACTCAAAAACATTTTCCCAAGCGAGACTTTAATTTCATTCATAAATGTTTGACATTTTTGTCATGACCTTCTTCTTCAGCTGAACTCGAGTAGAACACAAAATTTCCCATTATCATATTACCTGAGTGCAAATAAATGTTTAGCACAAGTGATTGCCAAAATTAGTTTTTTTTTTCAGTTATCAGCTTATTTTGCATCAGCAAATTTATTGGAAAAGAAAAAAAAACTTTCTTAGAAAATGCCTTAAAGAACCACTTTGATTCTCTAAATGCCTTTTTGTAAATGAGATGTGTGTGAGTGTGAAGAAACCTTTGAAGGAATAAAGAACCTTCATATCATGTAAAGATGATAAGCTCTTCCAAAATCCTTTACATTATAGGGCGATTCCTCACTTTTAAAAACATCCTTCTCATCTTATTTACAAAAACGAACCATCCATTAAAAAGATCTTTAGGGAACCAGATGTGTTTCTTTCATGCTATCACACAAAGAAGCCTTTCTGTTACCTTTTTCTAAAGACTGGAACATTTGTTGCTGTTACATAATGAAAATAAAGAACCTAATAGGTTTCTTAGGAAACCTATTTCATAAACTATTCTGAACAGTAGATCTTTCATTTGCAGCTTATCGAAGCCTATCATTTTTATTTTGTATTCTTGATTTCATGATTTAATCATTTGAAAACCATTGTGTAAGTATGTGTGTATTCACTGAGTGACATGCCCACAGAAAAAAGAGGGCTCTGTTATGAAGAAGAATAATGCGTATGCAGTTGCAGTGGCGAACTACGCCCCTCAGATGGGTAAAGACTCGGCCCTTCCCACCGTCTCCAAGAGCGCGCCGGCAGAGCCTGCTAAAGCTCAGCCCGTGGCTAAAGAGAGCAAGAAGACCTTCAACAGCGTAAGCAAGATCGACCGCATGTCCCGCATCATCTTTCCCGTCCTCTTCGGCAGCTTCAACCTGGTCTACTGGGCCACATATCTCAACAGAGAGCCCGTCATTAAGAACATGGTTCCCTCTCACTGAACAAAACAATCCAGCCACATACATCCAGTACTTTCTCAGAGCATAAACACATACCGTACTCACATCTACACACACACACACACACACATACACACACAGACACAGACACACACACAGACACACAGACACACACACACACACATACACACACACACATACACACACACACACATACACACACACACACATACACACACAGACACAGACACACAGAGACACACACACACACACAGACACACACACACATACACACACACACACACACACACACATACACACACAGACACAGACACACACACAAACACACACACAC